>UELU01146868.1:0-18669 GCA_900490025.1 Megastigmus dorsalis | reverse complement strand
CCCCATTCCTTCCCGCCTTGTATTTTCGCGATAGGCGCAAGAAAGGACGAAGCCGCAGCCCGTAAAAAAATATTTTGCAATCTCGCGGTGGTGCAGTCAAATTAAGAATTCCCAGCAGCTGCGCGTCAGATTCTGCCAATGTGTATGTGTCTGTGTCTGTGTGTGTGTGTGTGTGTGTGTGTGTCTGGCTACGTAGATATATAGGTATACAGTGTACAGTGGATAGCGGGACTCGGCATTCCGCGCTCTATAGTAGTTTTCTTTGAATGTTCACGCGCGAGCTGGAATTCATCCGTGTCTGAAATGAATTTCATTAAATTGGCTGCGGACGGTCTCTCCGAGTGGCGAAAACGTTGTTTTACGTTAATCGGCTATTTTTCAAATGGATGCAACAATGTAGTAAAAATTACAATTCCCCAGTATCATATTTATTGTAATAATTAATGGGCAGGTTCTTCTGAAGGCTCAAGTTGCTTTGATGAATTAATTTGATGAGTCAAGTCTTTGATAATTGGCAACATCATTACTTTTAAGTAATTGAGACTCAGGCTTTTTTTCGCAATACTATATCGAGTGTCGCTCTTATACCTTGCAATTCTTTTTATTGTGTACACATTCATTGAGATGTGATTATCGTTGGAACAAAATGAGAAAGTTACTGTACCGCATTACAGTTCTTGCGCGCTAATTTTGTTTTTTTTTTTATTATCAGATCCAAGTGTTTGACGATGTAGCTGTTTAAAATTAAAATGAACTTTCATTATTATTCATTATTATTATGTCAATTTTTCGCGCATACAAATCGCGATACAGTAATTATAATCGCATTTTTTTAATTATTTCATCTCTATAAACCAAGATAATTTAAGAAATTTTGCTTTTTAAAATTATTTTGCCCTAATTTTATATCACTGATAAAAAATGAACTCTAACAAATTAAAATGCTATAAGAGTTAATGAAAACTATAATTGAATAGTTTAAGGTCTTAAAAATAATGTCGTAATATAAATGCTGGAGTCACCTTCCACCTTTCCTTTCAATTTTTTGTTCACCGTATCAAATTCCTCTAATATACAGATTCAAATATCCACTTATGCAGCGCTTTATTTACCGCTTGAAACAGTTTTTAATAAATAAAAATTCCATGAGTCGATCGAATAGTTTTATATGCTTGGTCAAAAGTACATCGTTTGCTAAAAAGAAAGACTGTAGAAAATTAAGTTAATTGTCCTTGCAATATAACGAGCCGCGGTAAAACTTAAGCTACAAACCCATTTAGCCGCACTAATAACTAATTCATGTTATCCGTCGATTTGTGAATCGGTAAATGCGACTAATTTGAATTTAGCACAGGCAAGTTTACCACTGGCGTGGCAGACATACGGAGTTTAACTGATGACCCTAATAAATATCTCATTATACTTAAAAAGCGCGCGCCTCGAAAACTGACGAAATCCTGAGCTTGTGCACGGCCACTTAAAAAAGCATAGAACCTTCTAATAATACCTCCTCGGCTCATTCATGAATGTGCACATAAGCAGAGAGAGAGAGAGAGAGAGAGAGAATGAAAGAGACAGAGTCGAGGCCGGTTATCGACAACTCCATCGAACTCGGAGAAAAGAAGGCTGCGCAGAGCTAAAACGGGCTTACGCACACGTGTATGCCCGGCATACGGTGCAATCACCTTCTAAATACACGGACACATGGACGCGTAGACGCCCATAGCCGCTGAAATTTCCCAATCGGGCTACCACTGCCGCCGATCCGACACGAGGGAAGGGGTCAAGGACCTTGGTCGAGCCGCGGTCAAGTTGAAGGTCGTAGCTCGACTTGCCGCGCGGCGGTGCAGTGCAAGAGAGAGAGAGAGAGAGAGAGAGAGAGAGAGAGAAGCTTCGCGCAGCTCGACTCGCGCCCAACTCTCTGTGCGTGCAGCGTGTCTATATATATAACATACGTAGGTACAGGCCGGGGAGAGTGTGCGTGCAGCCATAGCTCGCAGCTCTGCACTGCTGCACCACGGCTGAGCGCGCAAAAACCTTTTCCGCGAGAGGAGTCACCGCGCGTTACACCTCTCCGGCTCCCGGGAGACTTTTGCCGCGGTCCCTGGTGCGAGTGGAGGCTTCGAGCTGGAGAACTACCGCCGAAAAGATCGAGCTCGAGTTTTATGGGATACCGAGGAGTAGTCGGCTACATAATATATGGTAAAGGACGAAACGCGAACGAACCAAAGTATGTATAATTCAAGTATTTGTTTCGGACTGTACGTGGCTTTTTTAGGGAGCAAGTTAACTTTTTTTTTCTCTTTTATGCAGAGTATAAAACTCGGAGGATAATTTGTTCGAGATCGCACGCTTAATTATTTATGGTAATGCGGATATTTTTGTTGCGCCCTGATAAATGCGATTTTTGCTTTGCGCTGGGTGCGGATTTTTAAAGGCGAATTTTTTGGTAAGAACGTATTAAAGCTTGACATTCGATTTACGGTTTGATCGCGAGGTAATCTGTTTTAGCGCATTCACTGTAGAGATAAAATTATTAATAAACTTCGAAGAAAGTTATTAAACTCTTAAATTTAAAGATAAAGAAAATTATATACGACTGAATAATATTGAAAATAAATATTAAGGTTTCTTTCAAAAGATATACGTGAGGTTTGTAATAATGCAATCAATCGAGTCCTTGCAGAAAGAAGAGTTCAAGGTAAAGATCTTTTTAGAAATATACATTTTATATGTTCATTTCAATTCATATAATTATTCAGTGAGAAGCAGAGTTAATTCTATCTGCAGGTCTAGAACATATAAGCTAGCAACTAGACGATGCATATCGCAAGAAGTGTTCCGAGAAGGTCGGTCGCGTCTCCCAAATCTCCAAATTTCAGCATATCGCCGGTATACGAGTCCTATAAGTACGCATCAAGGCGGACACAGTCGGCGCCGTCCCACTATACCGCGATTCTTATCTCTCGTGTTCTCCAGGCAAAGGGAGTCTAGCGTGTGTGCCAGGCGCGGGACTATCCCCGCGAGACCGAGAGCTCGACAACTTCCGGCTGGCACTACGGAGCTCGCATCCGGCGGAAATGCTGCTACTGCTGCTGGTGGTGCTTCTCTCGATATATATATATATATATATACGCTCTCCCGGTACACGAGCTCCTTTTCATTTTCACGGATGTATGCCTTGAGAAGAGACTCATTGCTCCGTTCGATACACTCTTTCGCGCTCGACGGATATTTTCTCTATCATTGGCATTAAAAGAAGAGTCGAAGGAGGGGAGGAAGAAGAAGAAGCGACGCCGCAAATACACGGACAGGTGAACACGCGCTTCTCTCTCTCTCTCTCTCTCTTCTCTCCATCTGTGTAAGTAGAGGAGTCGCGGAACTCGGCAATTTTCGCGAGTAGAGTTATTTCGCTGCCTCGGCAGATTCACTCGCTCGGCTCGGCACAGCTCGAAAAACCGCAAGTCGAGGCTGCATAGCGTCGCGGAGGAGCCATAGGATTTTTGCGCAAACAGTCGCGCATTCTCCAACTTATATATACATGTATATATAAGCGCGAGCGCGGCCTGGGGACGTCTTTGCGCGGCTCGCCTATATATATGCAGTCGGCGCGTACAGACAGCTCGACTCTAATGAAAAAACCGAGACGAGACAATTTTGTTATGATTACTTTTTTGTTTTGTTTTTGTGGTGTGATGGATTTTCCGTGTTTTCTGCCATGCGAAGATGAAAATCTATCTGGGCTTTTCCACATCATACGAGCTTGAGAGAGAGAAACGTATAGCTTAACGTGATAAAAAAAGTTCGTCTATACTTTGATGTGCGATGCGATGCATCGCTTAAATTCCTGCTATACTCATGCATGAGCTTTCATTTTATATAACAAATATATATATATATATATAAGGCTACAGTCAAACAAAGTAATCACGGCCTACTTGAGAAAAATTGTCGCGATAACAAAAGGCTGCATTCTGCTAACCGCAACATATAATAAAGGCATTTATAAGATAGCGTGCACCTGTAGACCACAGACATTTTGTGGTAAAATTCACCTTATATTTTGGAAAATGATTATAAACGACTCCATTTTAATTTACTCGCGTGCACTGTTGTCGCGGGCCTCGGTTGTCTACTTAAGTAGTATTTTTCTTGAGATTCAATTTCAGACATAAAACTTCTTTTATAGTGTATAATATATAAAACTGATTGAATCGAACAAATTAAATTATGGGATTTCGAATGTTAAACATTATAGCTCGTATTCTAGATAAAGTTAGCTGCGATTATGGTATATATGAAAGCTTATAAACCTGATCTGGAACGAGATTGTTGACATTAATTAGAAATAGAAATTTAACTACCATTGCATAACGGAAATGCTAATCTAATCCATTAATAAAAACTAATTTTACTATACAGAGCACTTTTTCTATATATAGACATCGATGTACGCTATAATACATCCCCGATGAAATATTTTAAGTAAATCTCGAGGTTATCCAAAGCTAGAAACACCTCTACAAATTCCTCGAGACCATTATAAATCTCTCTCTCAACTCTCGCAAATCCTACAATTAATTCCACCAAATCGCAGACAGCCGAGCGAAAAAAGTCTCTCAAACATTGTACGTATATGTCCGTGTGTGTGTGTGTGTGTGTGCGTGTGTAGAACGCACATTCATTATCATTACAAATCCTGACGGGTTCCTTAACCTCCCCCAGTCCCCCCCAAAAAGCAGCCTCGACAACGCCTCGCACTATACACACACAAGGACTATTTGGGCGGAAGTCTACAAGCGACTAAGCGAGGCTCGAGCGACGCACACTTGCACACAGACATTCGAGCCAGTGCCGAGAGAGTCAAAGGCAGGTGGATGCCGTCAGAGGCTCTCTCGGCGCACACAAGTTACGAAAAAAGGTGAACGTCCTCTCCTGCCGAGGCAATAGGCCTCGTCCAAACCTTCCCAACAGCCGCGGAGCCAAGCATAGTGTCGGACCTGTGTGTATTTCGACTCTGTCTGTGTCTGTGTGTGTGTGTGTGTGTGTGTGTGTGTGTGCGTGCGTGTGAGCGACGCAACTTGTTTTAAAAGCCGAATCACGCGCGCATTGGTCCGATGTCTCGGGGCTACGCACACGTATACATGTATATCTATATATACACGAGCCGTGGAAAACGCCCGTTTTTAGCCCCTCGGAATTCTTACGACCGACGAGGGGATCCTATACATCTACCTGCTGAGGTTTTCACTTTCGTCACGCAGGACGTTATTTATTTTTCCTTTTTCGGATTTCAGGGTGAGAACGACTTGTAGCCTCGGAATTTTCTTCCTTTTTTTCTCTTTTTTAGTTTCGTCGAGGGAGCTGACGTGTTACGTTGTAAGATTTTATATAATGTATATTATATTAGCCTTTGGCTTGGATTTGTGTCGAGGCGCTCTCGTATTCGGGAGTAAAAGTAACAAACGCTTTTATAAGATGGCCGCGATCCCGACTTACCGGTTTTGGTGCACACGAAAAGTATACCGTGCGATTCTTGCTGGGGAGAGAGAACGAATTTGAACTATAGCGAAACACTTTTTATCAAGTGCGCGTCGCGTATATTTTTGTGTGTGTGTGTGTGTGTGTGTGTGAGAAAATAATGTACGTTCGATTCGCGTAAGAAAAAAGAAATTGAATTGCAATCGGAACGAGTATATTGTGAATTAAGAATTATGGTCGACCTTCGGTGCGCACGTCGACCGAACAATTTATGTTTTTAAACAAGGTTAATTGAAATATTAATTACAAAAAAAATTTATAACGATCAATTTGCAACCTTTAAAAGAATATGTGCATATTAATATGCAGTAAAATGTTCTGAATCGGTTGCAATGGCAGTATAACTCTCAATTTCAATCAACGAAAACTATAAATACATTTATAACTGATAGAGTACCACTAAAATATTTAGGCAAATAACTACTGTAAAGCACAACAATAATCTTGATTTTTTTGACTAAAAAGATTATACCCTTAAGAAGATACCCTTGGTTACATCATCCTTTAAATCTAATTTTTGCCTTCGCAAAGTACTAATCCGTGGCACACGAGTAACGAAATTTTATTTGAAAAAATCCAAGAAAAAGAAGCGTCTCCCCACGAAGAGCGATTACCTAATTCTCTTTAATACAAATATATGCCCATTTGAACGACCTACACGAAAAAGCAACTCGACTTCCCGCGCGCGGCAGCAAAACCCATACAACGCAAACGTGTTCCAAGAAAGCGATCGCTTGAACGGCACAATAGGATTTTTCACGCCTTCGCATCGGCTATAAAGGTAACAGATAATGGTCCGCCACCGCCTCTTCTATATACGTCTATACATGAAAAAATGAAAAGGGAAGCTTTTACTTCGAATACAGTGCATATATACATACATATACATCGCAACAGGTATATCGTAGGTATTGCATTAGCAGAGCAACAGAGACACAGAGCAATATATAACTTGCACTCAAGGCCGCGACGGACGCGGAGGAACAGTGCACGAGTCGCTAATGTAACTGTAAAAAGCCGACGTAACTGTAACAGTTGCCCGCGCGTGCACACATACACACCAACGCCCGCAGTGAAATTGCACGTTAACGATTCGCGCATTGTAAGGCGAGAGAAATATACAATGGTTTGTTTTGCGGTCTCGCGTGGGCTTATAGCTCGTTTTTTTTTCGTTTTACGTAAAAGCGCGTGTACACAGATGCATATGCACACAAATACACATAAACACACATGTATATATAAGAGCGCGTGCACGAGCATAACTAGCGGCCTATTTCTGGCCGCGGAACTCTTATCGCGCCTGCACGCGGACGTTAAAAATGTCACTGCTGCGCACTTGCGACTCGCTGTTAGTCCGAGTGTATATATAAGTCTGTATTATTCGATGCGGCGCAATATTGTTACGCCCCGGCCAATGTGTATGTGTGTGTGTGTGTGTGTGTGTGTGTACGCTTTTATCGGAATTTTTCTTCAACTCCCGGAAATTCCGAGCTGCGCCGTGTTTGGGACTGACCATCCGTTCCCGATACAAATTTATGCAAGTCTGCGTGCTGTCGCTTTTTCAGCTTCTAGGACGTTTTGTTATTGCTTGGTTGATGACTGATTAGACTAGGAATAAGTATGTTTTGTCGTTGCCGCTGACATTGGTGCAAAGAAATTAGATAAACAAAATTATGAAACTATAGTGCTTCGAAAATGAAGCTTTTTACAAGAAAAGAATATCCTTGATGTAAAAAAGATTCTATGATGAAATTGCGTAACAACTTTTTTGGATAATAAATATTGTTAAGAAATAAAATGAACAGTCCTTTGTGTATCAATCATTTTATTATCAGAACATAAATATATAATTGCATAAAAAACTTTAGACGTAATAATTTAAGTTCGATGCCCATTACAATGAATTAACACTCAAGTAAAATAAAGTAGTTGTTCATTTTTACCAATTATTAAGGATTGTAAAGCGCATGATCGGTCAACGAAGCTTAAACTTTCAAGCTTACCTTAATCGAAGCAAATAAATGTCACCTCTAAAATTGCGATGACGAAATTCTAACGGTTTGTTACCACTGCCCATATCAGCATGCATGTCAAAAGGAACGAGAATAGCAAGTATTGGTGTACATAAAACCCATGTATATAAGAACCGCAGCACACGTTTAAATCTTTAAAAGCGAAAAGCAATAATTATAGGCTTTTTCTCATATCGATATGATTCAGGAATTATCGATAAAGCTTTGTTTATTATGCAAATTTCATTAATCGCAATCACGTGATTCGCCTCTATGCCTCTTTTATGCAGTTTACGAGGCGTCGTATAAACTCCCGCCAATCACGACCCAACAGTAAAAGAACTTGCACATCAATCTCCTTCGCGAACTCTTATCGTGCTGTACAATCTTCCTCGTTATTCTTGGTAGAAAAAATTTCCTTGTATAAACAAACAAAATTAAGCGAGAAAAAGAGTCAAAACAAAAACCCGAATTTTCCTTTAATTATCAGGATCTTCCGAAATCCTCCAAAATGTGCGCACCAAAATGTTTGTCCACAATATTTACAAACTTGACATTTTTATATAGGTAAACAGCATTTTCAAGCCAGAGTAAACAAAAATTTACTGTATTTTGAAAAAAAATTAATACAATCCACCATACGGTCTTCGTAAGAAACTGAGAAAAGTTAGAATTTTTTTTAAACCAAAAAGCAATGCGGCGACACACGACACTAAAATTCTCCATGCCTTATTGAAAGTAAAGCACGACGCTCAGCAGAATGCGAAAAACTTGTAAAACATATACTGCAGCGTATAGGCTATCGCACATCTCAAAAAGCGCACAAAACTGCCACGAGAGGAAAAAAAAATTGTACAGAAAAATAAAAAAAAAAGATGATATTCCTACCTGTTGAAGCGGAAGCGAGAAATGCGCTTGGCTAGGCGGCGAAATAGCCTCTCGTCGACAATGTCCCGGCATTATCGCGACCTTATCCACGAGCTCTTATACATACGCGCGCATGAGCCCGCTTACATATACATGTATGCATAAATATATATATATAGGTGCGCGTATACCCGCGGTCAATTGCAGATTACGCCTGCACAGCGATATCGCGGGGGCCATGCGCGCCGCGCGCTTATACGCCGCGTGTAACGCGAGGCCGGCACTGCGCGTACGTACAGCGCACATACACACGGCCGCGGTGAATGATATAAGATCTGCCCACCAATTTTTTCCATTTTTTTTTCCTTTTTCGCTCTTTTCTTCCTTTTAGCCAGTCGTGCGGCTGTATTGAATTTCTCGGTCTTTCCGGCGCCGGAAGGAGGCGAACTTTTTTCCACTCGATTTCGCGATTGATGTAACGGAGAATTGTACAGAGCTTCGCGTTAAGTTACCTTAGGAACGATTCGCAGATATACTTTTCAACAATTATTCAGTTCGCTCCGGTAAAGTTCCAATTGCAATTGAAGAAAAAAAAAGGAAAACTTGGCTAAAGTCGAGTGTATTGCGCTAATAAATCAAACGCAGTATATCGAAGCTGGAATGCCGTGGCAAGGATAAGATAGCGCGGTTATTAACTCGCATGCGGCTTCGCAAATCGCTCCTATAAAATGCACTCGGTGTAACAATAAATATTCACAGCACTCGGCTTAAAAGTGCACCGAATAAAAATCAGCACACCGAATCTTGATAGTCATCGTCGAGAACAACAATAACAGAAGCCAAAGTGTAGGAAAAAAACTAAAGTATACAGTGTGTTAGGGTGTGTGAAACTACGCGAACATATTATATTCCAGTCGTCCAAGCCCTCGAAAAGTCGGTAAACTCGTTATACACCGAGAGGCCGCGCAGTGCCTAATCTTGTCGAGCGTTTCCTTCGATAAGCGCGAAACGTCACGTGTCTCCGGGCCTCTATATCGACTAGATAACACATCGAGAGCTCAACACCGCGAGAGAATTGAAAAAAAAAAAACAGACTCGAATCGAAATGCACACCATCGGGAAAAAGGTCTCTCGCTCTCTTATATATGCGGCAACGCATCCGTGTCTCGAAGAAGGGACGAGTCAATTGCGTCCAATATAACTCGATGAGTCAAGAGAGAAAGAGACGTGATATGTTGTATAGACGATGCACATGAGACTCGGAGCGGTATTCCAAGGATGCGCGACTGCATCTTAACTTCTCGACAAATATCCCCCATACTGCATTCACTCGTGGGAGTCTAATGGGACATTATTATCATCGTCTTCGGATGACGGAAGCGGGAAGCGAAAAAAAAGAGGCCGGCCGAGATTCTATGACGGAAACGAGAAGCGCGTGCGGCATGTGCGCGACTACACGTACCATAATAGCGAATTTTTTTTTTATCGGACACGTGTCCACGTATGTATGGAGAGAAGAGCTCCATAGGATCAAAACAACGACTTTATTGCTGGTAAAAATGGTTTCGCGTTATTCTAGTCGCCGAAAAAAAAGTTTCATTGTCTTTGCGCGTCCTTGTCGATATGCTCATAGGAGACGCGCTCTTTTCTTATATCACTGGAACGCCCGATATGCTTTCTTGATAATTCGTCTTCGGTGCGTTTAAAAATCATTCGGATACAAATATTATGTAATACTATACGCGATGAAAAGTGGGATTAGCCGCGCCGTGTGCGCTATAAAAGTTCTCTGCTGTTAAATATTATTCGAGCTCATATTAGCATTTTATATTCCAAATTATCCCCCTTCCCTTCATACGATAAGCTAATTCTTGCAGTCAAAATGCTATGCTAGTTATCTATAAAACTTAAAATGATCGTATCACCCAGCTGGAATGGATGGTTTCCTACTTTCGAAACACTGGACATTAATTGGAGCCATATTTAATCCCAAATAAAATGATTCAATTGGAAAATTGATAAGAGGACGAGGAATAAATTTAAAATTTTTAATTGAACGTTATATCTCAAGTAATTTACAATAATTAGTATGTTTAAAATTACAGACTATCTGTACCAGTTGATAAAACATAATAAGAGTCGGAATAAAATGATATTTATGTAACTGTAAAAATATATTCTCCAGAATTTGTTATTGCAGTCATACTCTGCACCAGCTCCGATCCGATTTAAAGGTGATCTTCACAAATTTAACCCGATCATTTTTCCAGGTCGCGCTGCTTTACAGTTTTCAAACTCGTCATCTCTCAAGCCACATTACGCATCAGGATCCTTTTTATGGTCTAAGTAAACGCCGAGAGATGAGTATTATAGCCATTCTTTTTTCATTCTACATCAACATTCCGATGCCCCATCAATTATAACATTCAGGATAGTCATCCAGCGTATACGGAGAGACTTAAAAGGCCACAGTGTCTAGCAAAAATCATCCATTAAGGTTAAAACGTTATAGGTAGGCGCTTACACCAAATGGGTCACGAAGCTTCGACTGCGTGCGCGCGCACACGCATATAAGTATTGTTATTTTATCGTCTAGGCGTGCGTAAGAGGAATATTATATATGCCTCTACATCTTTATAGCGTGGCAGGTAATACACAAGGAAAACAATGTAATCGCGGAAAAAAAAAGAAGAAAAAACGTGTATACTTGAGCGTCCAAGTTTTTTATTACATACATTTGGTGAATCTCACAAATTGTATCGAGTAATCGCGAGATCGCACGATTATGGTGATAAAGCGAAACGAGTATATACCGATACGCGGCGACTATACAGCACCTGTGTCACCAATGTTTTGCGTTTTAGGGGCCTAACAACTGTACAAACTATACCGGAATACGCTCTCGATACACAGTTTCCACTTTGTTAGTAATCAACATTGGCCGACGCAGTTGAGCGCCGCGCTGGTAAATTCACGCGAGGGACTTGTAAACGACGTCGCTATAAGCCAGCTGTGTGCAGCCTAAGCAACGACGATATTACGTTATTTCCATTTATTATAACTTCAAGGCTCGCGTTGGTGAACAATACTGAAAACTTTTAATTTACCTATTATTCTTCAATGATACGCGACGTTGTATATATACGCGCGCGAAGTTTGCAACGACGCCAAGGAATAGAGAATCATTGATTTTTAATTAAGTTTTCTTCGTCGAAACGTGCTTTTATTAGGTTGATTAAAGCAAAAAGTATCGAGAACAAATTTCACAATGTCCTTGCATAAAAACTATTAAAAATTTACTTTAATAAAAGAGTTGCAAAACCCTAATTTTAATTCATAAAACAAACAACGTCAATTGATTTAGCTTTATAAGTGAGACCTGTAGAAGTATAGTTTTTCTGCTGTGATTTATTTATAGCGTTAAAACGGTTTAAATTGGCTAATTCTCTAATCAAATATTTTTCAGATACTATGAAGATTTTCGATAGCTCTCTTATCTCTTCAATATCTACCTTTTCAACTGTACATGCTCTACTGAAAACTTTTTATGATGTAAAAATAAAGTAAATATGCCTCCATGATATTCATAAGTCGCCACTTCCGTTACAAAATAAGTAAAACTATAGTTAAACAGACATATAAAAGATACTAATCTGACCTTCGACAACTTAGAAACATTATTAAAGACGCTGATAACGCTGTTACGTAGTATACACTCTTTTTACCTGACGTAATGCAGCTAGAATGGCAAACATCTTATTAAAAGAAAAATCATCATTACCCTCAAAGTCCCAAAACAACAGACTATTTTCGCTAATGTGTTCAAGAGTATACACGATGCGTAATTATAGAGCTTATTATTTATTCTCTATATGTACACAGTTTGGATCGTCGCTGAGCTGCTCCGCCGATAATAGGTAATGTGTTTTTTTTTTTATTTGAGAGAGAATTATCGACGATAATAAAGTCGACGAGAAGGTAAATCAGTGGAAATAGTCGAGCGATTCCGGGCTCCCGAAATGCCATATGTCATCGAAACGCGGTCACATAATCTCTGAACCAATAGACCCCTAAGATAATGACGCTACAACAGTTATCGACGATCCGTCGACGCGAAATGCTCGAAATTTTTGCCCAGCTTATTTATTGTATACACATATATACACTTGAGCGAACGGTCTGGAAAGCTAATTTGTCCTCGGCGCCACGCGTTTACAAGTAAGTGTGCGGGTTGTATATACATTATTTGCTGAATTGACGTATATATCCCCAAGATGCATAGATAAGCAAGTGGCGTGCGTTTAGCGCTTCATTTATATACCACTTGCGAAACGCGCTCTGCTGCAGGAAAAAAAGTTATAAGCTTTTCGATTATAACTCTCGATCAATTTGACTTGGCATCGTTAATTTATGCTTACACAGTTGCGCGAAACGTTCTTCGATTCCAAAGAAAAGACGGGAAATACCTGCTTATATAGTATTATTAAAATTATCGCCCAAGCATTTGAGTATATAGCTGAAGTGAAAAGTTTGTTATATTGTATACGAGAGTGAGATATGAAATAGGACGAACGGAAAGTTTTCATAAATAATCATAGCGCCTTTTTGTTTTAATTCCTATACCAATGGCTATCATAATAACAATAGGTCGCAATGCCGTTTTCATCGCGATTCTATATATTTTACTGCCGCTCGTCGAGTTTCTTCTCTCGCGGCGGCTATTATAACGACTTAACTATGAATGAAGCGATTGTAAAAGCGACATAAAACTTTAGGTGAAAGTGTATCAAGACGAACGACAAGATATACATATATACACGAGAGTAGAGGGAATCTCATCGTCTGCACGATTTATTGTAGCAAATACTTCGTAGCTTTTGTATAGTGCACGCACACACAGAATTAAGGGATTTTCTTGGTTTAATAATAAGCAGATCGAGGGTCTCGTGTTTAAATCGATTCAAAGCGTATACTCACAGGCTCGACGAGGTAAGAGTCCCACAGCTCCCTAAGGTCGCTGGATCCCACGTCGTAAAACTCCATCTCTTATAGTCGGCGGGTGCAGCACCGGCTTTACACTGCCCCCTCGCTTCTTCTCCTTCGCTCCTCTTAGACTCGCGCTGCAGCGGCTCTACAGCAACTTCGGCCTTTCTCGTCCTCTCGGCTTTTCTGGATTCGTGCAGTGGAGCCTTGGAAGATTTGGTTCGGACAAATTAACGCATCGCGCCCTTTTCTCCTTTCACTAGTAGGAAAAAAAAAGAGAGAATGATCGATCGGTGGGTAAAAAAGATCAAGATATTCAAGATGGATGCTTTTTTCTTTTTTCGAGAGCGAGAGGGAGAGACTTTTACAGTTCGCGGCTTGGATATTTTCGGGTGGGAGGTGAAAATTCAGCGGTGCACGATTGTCCGGCGCGTAACGAGTTCTCAATTGTTGCGTTGTGACTGTATCGTCCTTCTAATGAAGGTGAAACTCGTACCTTAGGAGAGAAATTTCTCTTCGATGGCGCACGCTCGTAGATTTCTTGGGGAGATTCAAAAGATCGCGAGACGATCGTGAATCATCGCTTAGATATTATACCGAGCCTCTATGTTATTTTATTCCATCTATAAATAAAGTCTACCGTAATTGCGCACCCAAGTGAATAAAAATGCATTCGAGAAAGTTTAAAATAGTTTGCATAATATAATATTTGTTCATCGGTATTTCAAGTTTATCTCAAAATTATTGCCATTTAGGATAACCTAATGATGATCTATTTTAATGGCATGAATGTAAACAATTGCGGAAGGCTTATATCGTGGTGTTGTATCGCGGAGTCGTACGGCCATGATGTATCGGCAACGTAACAAACAAAGCACTTTATCTAGCACTTGAACTATCCAACGGAGTTATTTATACTTTTGCAACAATAATGCGAATTACTGGTGTCATTCTTCTAAATGGCTCGCAAAGTAAAATATCTAATAAAAAAAAATAATGATTCACGAAAATCTCCGTCCAAAACTTTCTCGTCTATCCTAGCCGAGCTCTCTCGCACCTACACAAGCCTAATGCATACAGAAAAAGGAAAAACTAGATTATCCAGCGGTACTTAATCCGCGCGACACTCGGTAGCAGACGACGCGACGGCGAAATGCAGCCATTGGCATCATCATCATCATCTTCATCATCATCACCGCCGCCGCCGTTGCCGCCGCCGCCGACGTCGTGTCGAAATCCGTGTTAGAGACCTACTTCTCTCCGCCGCGCCGCTAAGACGCGCGCCGCGCAGTGAGATCATCCTTCTCCGCGAAAAGCACGCGAACACCTCTCTCTTTCTCACTCGCTCTATCTCCCGCGATGTATATATAGGTATATTATACAGAGGCTACGAGCTCGGCGGAGGAACGCGCCGCGATACATATATATATACAGGCGCGCGCACGCCGCCTCTCCCACGTGCGTTGCGCGCCGGCCGCGGAACACTAGACCGCCGCGGCCGCGGCATACAGAGTCCCTGTCAATGGACCCTTGTTCTTAATACTACGCGTATACATATACACTTCTCTCTCTCTCTCTCTCTTTCTCTCTCGCACACGCACGAAGCGCACGCAACGCAGTTGCACGAGAGAGAGAGAGAGAGAGAGAATATGCAGATAAGTATACAGTCTGAATTGCGAATCTTTTTCAATACTTTAGAGACTTTGGGGTATTGAGTACACTTTTGCTGCTTGATCAGTTATCTGTGGAAGTTTGTTACAGTGAAGATTGGTGGATGTTTAATTCGAGAAGTAATTTCATATATCTAGGAACACTTTAAATGGTGAGCTGTTCACTCTTTATTTATGATGGAAATTAGCCCCGGATATATACGCGAAAGTTTGATCCTGGAGCATTGATAGAGCTGCTTAAAATCGGAAGACGCTGTTTTTGCGCCTTTTGAAGTAACCATTTCACTTCAATCAATTTAGAAAGCATGGATATGATCCTCCTGACGCGGCGAAACACGAAATTTCGAGTATCCCGCCAACTACATTCTCGCCTCCTTTATCTACTTTTCTTCTTATAATAGAGATCAAAGTGACGTACGAAAATTAGCGACTACGACGAATTCGAGAGTCCCATCAAGCTGCATTTCCCACTTTATATATACCTACAGGCGCCTACACAGGAGTTCCACTTGAACAGTTTCAGACTGTGCTGGCGGGTCTCTCTAGCATAACGTCGTGGCCCGTCTAGCGATCCGTCACCCAACGACGACAAACAATTGAATCTCTGCTCCGCGGCATCGACGTCGTCGTAAAACGACATTAGAATAATTACTCCATCATCAGGAGCTGAGGAAAACCAAATGCAAGAAAAGCACGTTTCACTCTTTCCAAGAGTAGCGCGGCGCGATATAATCCAATTTGCAAAAGTGCACAGTAGAGAGAGAGAGAGAGAGAGAGAGAGAGAGAGAGAGAGAGAGAGATGGAGGGGGAGGGAGAGAGGAAGGAAGCCTTGAGCTGTGGATCTCTGTAATAAAGCGAAATCCCAGAAAGAGAGAGAGAGAGAGAGAGAGAGGGGGGGTAGAAAAAATTAGAGAGTTCAATGAGCCAATGGCATATGGCTGAAAATAGACCGCGAGGCGGAAATGCGCGAACCGCTTTGTTATGTCGCGCGCGACGTTCTATCTGCAACTATATACAGATATACAAGTGCCCGCCCCTTCCCGCAACATTATATATACAACATCAGTTTTTTCCATCTCCGACGCTGTATATACAGCCGTCGCTCATAGAATGGGATGCGGCGCTCGACTGAGCGAGAGTATAAACTTGCTGTATAGGAGAAAAAGCACAAGGTGAAGAAATGCGCGAACTACGACCACGACGACGACGACGACGACGACGACGAACAACCGGTTTACGGGATCTCTGCGTTTTTAATGTCTCGCGTACGTGAGTGTGTCCGTGTGTGTGTGTAAGTATGTAAGAGAGGAGAGGAGAGGCAGCAGCAACGTGCATGGCACGCCTGTGCAAAATTTCCTGCATGCCGACTGCCTCTAGCTCTTTTCAGATTTTCAAATGCTTTTTATTTTTCAAATGAGGCATAAAAGGAGATTCTCGTATACTTTTGGTCAAGGATAACATTGAAGGAGAATAAAAGTTTTGATACAGAAAGTGACTGTATGTATACAGTATAATTGTGAAGGATAATATTGGATGTGAGCAAAGAAGATAAGTACATAAGCTGTGGTGAGTTAAAAAATGTGCTAAATAGTCTTACTCATACTATGTAGCATAGCTATGTGCAAAAAAACGTTTCGCACGTAATCTCCACTCACAGTATTCGATGTATAAAAAAAAACCCACGTTAATGGGCTTCCCTTCCAAACAGATTTTCCCGTTCAAACGCTCTTTTCGCAAAACCCAGTAAAATTTCATTCATGAATTCAAGGCCGACAGTAAACTGTCCAAGCCGATACGTCTCCTACAATTTTATCACTTAAAATCACTCAAACAAGCTACAATATGTTCTGAATAATTGAGATCGCATCGATGCACTCGCGCGTAAACGTGACCTCAAGCAATTTCTAAACAATCATCGCTGCTCACGATTAATCTGACACGATAACGTCAACGATCGACGCACAAAAGTAAGACCACATAAGTCAATAAAATCGATATATTCCATACTCAAAATTGGTCCGTCGCGCTTTTACAAAATAAAGGAATAAGAAAGCAGAGAGCCGATATACCATTTCTCAAAAAGCCAAGTTTTTTTTTTTGGGTATCACCGGTGAAGGGAAAAAAATGCGTCCGATTTATATGTATACTTTCGATCACATCGCACCATGGGCAGAACGCGCCGCCGCGTACTTTCCCAAAGTCCCGCTACAGCGCGAACATGTAACTTTCATCTCTCCCAACCGGCTTCTCTTCTCATGCTTCTTTTCTCATGCCCCTCAGCTCCGAAATGCGGGGCCCAAAAAAAAGTTACCTTCCTCACCGTCTCGTGCAAAATCCACGCTTGTGCAACGCATAAGTTAGCCAATTCTGGACGCATTAGAACTTGTGCGCCAAACAGCTGCTACGTTAAACGAACTAAAAAAATTTTTGTATAAAAAAATGCATAACATTCCCGACTAAAAGTTATCCTTCCGATATTCGAAAGGCTCAACTTTTAAAAATCATAAATCCGTATATAGATAAACGCCAGCGGAAGTCATCGCGCGCGAGCTTGCAGGTCGTAAAGGCGCAACAAAAAAAAATGTAATTAGCTAAGCACGATCCGCGATTCCGCTTATCTCCCAGCAACAGCAGCAGAAGCACCAGCTGCTGGTGCAGACTGTGTTTTAAAAGCGATGGCACACGTGATCCCGCGCACCGTTTCCATCTCTACTCGCTTATGTATATGTTTTAGCGAATCCGTTCGCCGTATGCCGCCGCCGCAGCCGCGATCGAACTCACGCCGCCTAAAAATACAATACTTGCGTGCCGCCGTCCGGAATTATATTATACTCGCGCACATCTTGTATATAATGGGATAGATGCAGAAGACAATCAGTGGCGAGTCGATGCATGCGTGCCGTTATATTAGGCACAGGTCGAGAGAGAGAGAGAGAGAGAGAGAGAGCGGCGTGCACGCGAGACTCGCCGTGAGATAAAACATATGGTGAACGCTGGGAGGCGGAAAAACGCCGGAAAAACACGCGGCTCGACGCGGATAAGCGTGGCGGGAATTCCGCGAGTCGACGCTCGTCTCGCGATGCATCTCTCGTATACGTTATTGGCTTACCTTGTGAGGATCGAGGCGGATGCCGACTGGATACCAGCGGGAAAGACGAACTCCTGGACTATATCTTCTGTGTGTATGTATATAATCTGGAGCGAGAGACCAAGTCGGTGCGATAACCTACTTTCCTCTCTTTCTCTCGGTTACAATGATACTCGCTCGATTCTCTAAAACACTGGCACACTTGCTCCGCAATGGAGGGAAAAAAAATTCAATTACTCCCTCTATAGCGATGTATTAAACTGCACTTCCAATGGTAATGCGCTGCTGGTCTCGTCTGCCTCGACTCGCGCACTCGCTGCAGATCTGCCTCGGTGTGGGTGGAGGAGTATATGAAGGGGTAGGAAGACGAGGCACAATGTGTTGTTCACTCTCTGGTACGTCTGTTCGTATATATATATATACACGAGGATGTAAGGAAGAGCTGCACGGCCAAGAGGTGCAAGCAAACGCAAAAATATATATATATGTATATATATATATATATATG
>UELU01146867.1:54340-125519 GCA_900490025.1 Megastigmus dorsalis | reverse complement strand
TTCATCTCGAATAAAGCGCGCTGCTAAATTCACAGCCGCGATGCAAGAATAAACGACGATTGCGCAACGGACATTGAGAAATACTTATTATCTACAAAGCAGAGCATCGTAACTTATAGAATTATATTTTAGCGCATAATGCGTCTGCTTCAGGGGTTGACGATAAATTCTTTCAAATAAGATTTTCATTAGCAATAAAGTAGCGCGAGCTTCCAATAAATACCCAATTAGCAATAAACTATTGTCTTTATTATATCAATTTGTCAGCTTAAAACTACCAATTATAATTCTAATTCGCATTGTTATTGAATTTTAAAACTACTCGCGCATGTACAAGAGAATAACATTCTTTGGAAAATCAAATATTACGGAATAGTTGATGATAATGTACAACTTTGATCTTTACTGAAAATAAAAAATGATAAAATTTAATATCAATAAATGCTACTTAATCTTGTTATATTTAGAATAGCTACTGTAACAATCTCCTTAGGAAAAACACCTTTTTATATGCGTCAATCATTGAGAAGAAAGCAAAAAAATTAAATAAAACCATTTGGAATGTACGAATTTATGTTTCATACAAAATCATGGAATCAATAATAATCTTTCCGCAAATGATCTCATCGGAATTTTCCAATCTGATCAAAACAATTTCTAAGAATACCATTATAATTAATACGTGTTGTTCCGCTTACCTAAATTTTAGATTCGACCAAACAAAGATACTAACCCGTATCCCAAATTCAAACTTATTTAAAGTTTTGTAAACATTCCTTAATCATTATTATTAATATCGTCTGATAAAAGTATTTTGTTAAAGAGACGCGTGAACAACAACGCAAGTTTCCGCATATATATCAGCCTTATCCGCTTCCTAAAAATTTCGCGAGGATTCATCCGATCGGTACGCGGATACAAAGCTTTATATACGAAAGTAAAATCAAGCTTAAGATAAACACATCCATCGTAGCCCAGATTTTCTACTAAATCTCTAAATTCAACCTTTCGTCCCAAAAACAGCCAAAAAGATCGCAACCAAATATTTGGCTCCAAACCAACAACACGGCCGTAAAGTAAAAACTATACACGTCAAAACAGGACAATGTCAGTAGGGTTATCTCGAAAATGAAGTCGCAAGCCGTTAGCGTTCGAGACTCAATTAATTGCCGAGAGACGCGTCGCCACACAGCTAAAGTAAACGGCGTATATACACTTGACTGCGCGGCTGCAAATTAACCTTCTGACCGCGACTCGCCTCATTACAGCGTTGATAAACGCGACTTTGGTTCTCCACTCGCGGCTTCTTTTTTTGCTATTCGCCCCGCGGTGACTGGAAAACGTGCGCACAAAGGAGATATAAAAGGATTAACATTCCTCGGACAAGCGTATATATGTATATTCTATTCTCTACGTTTATATTGTCGTCGATTTTTCAACGAATTCCATTATTATACATCCCTTTCAAAGTGTGAATATTCGTGCCAGCCATTGTAGCCGCGCGCGCACCAAGAGCGGATTAATTAATTCGATTATATACCAAGCTCCTTTATAACGGCGCGGATTGAACCATTATTTATGCGAAAATAAAACGTCTTGTTTGCTTATTTATAATCTAAAGGGATATGGAGAAATATATATATATGTGTGTGTGTGTGTGTGTGTGTGTGTGTGTGTGTGTGTGTACATATATATGTATGTGCATTATATCCTTTTTTTGCACCGGGCACTCGCTAATTAATAATTCGATTTATCTCCCGTTTAGAGCTGTGATGTTGTGAACGTCTCACTTGTAACGTTGCCGCGCGGCCGCCACTGCTGCGGATTATGAAACTTTAAATGAAGTTCGTGAAAAACGTGACGCGCGTCCTGTGATCGGCAATATACTGATATATCGATGCTTCGAAGGCTTGAGGAATTGAGTTTTCTTGGCGAATGAATAACTTTTTCTTTCCACGGTGGATTGGGTGAATAATGGATCGGCTGCAATGCGAAATGCACTGGTGGCAGTTGAAATTAGACGAACGTTTATTTCGCGGAGCTATATACTTAATAGCGTTATTAACGCTATAATTTGTTTTAATAAAGTATTACAATTTTGTGCAGTACATGCGTTTCGTCGTTATTATTAGTAGTCTATGAAGAACATCAAGATTTTGTATCTAGATAATCATTCTATTTCAGTTAATTACTACAATTGAAAAACCTTAAAATTTAGAAAAAAAATATGTTTTTTTGGACGTAAAATTTTAAACGAATGTGTATCATACGATTAGGTAAACGAAATAAATAGAAATGCTAAATGTGTATCAATGCAAGCAGAAAACCAATACTTAATTAATTGAATGAGTAAATTATGATTTATATTAAATATTTCTTGTTCTTATGATTTCAGACTCAAAACTGTGATGTAGCACATCAAGTTTGCTGCACTCTGAAAAAGGATAAGCCAGCAATCGGTGGTCACGGAACAATCGGCGGAGGCTTCGGAACTGGTGGCCATATCAATGTCCCGAATCACTCAGTTGGAATCAGTCACGGTAAGTTCAAAGTTTCCGAAACGAGAGCTAAGATTTTTCGATTAGCATAATCCAACCTTACGTCAACAATTCACTATTTGTTAAAGACTTTCTATACGCGAGTCGCGGGAAAGTCGCCGTGGCTGAATAACAACCAAAATATATATATCCGAAGCAAATAAATTAAAAAGCAATTAATTAAATCGCTCTCGAAAAATCTGTACTCGCAACATCGAAAAAAAAAAAAGAAAAAAAAAGAAAAGAAGAAGTCGTTACCCAACTCGCAAATAAATCAAATCAATCAGCAACTCGCGCAGCACCAGCTTCCCTGCGAGCAATCGCGTTTCAATTGTGCAAAAAGTTTCACTCCGCCGCGTGCGCAGACGTTCTAATTATCGCGCGCACCGAAATTTTTCGTATCTGCACATGCCCCCCAAATAAAAAAAAAAACAAATAAATCTAACGATCGGTCGAAAGAGAAAATACAACATTGCGAAACGCCGGCCGCGGAGAAAAAAGTAGAAAGAATTCGAACGAGCGAATCGGATGTGTGTATATATATTCGTGGCGTCGGCTGGACACATAATAGCGGCTATTATATCGCAGCACACGGAAATCCACGTCTCGCCGCGACGATTAGCATAAGCCGTCGAAATACATATCGGGAGTATAGCTGCCGAAACGCGAAACGCATTCGTATATCACTGAATCGAGCTGCTGCTCTACAAAAAAGGAAGCCAAAAAGGTTATGTATGTGTGTGTGTATGTGAGTGTGTGTGTGTGTGTGTGTGTGTGTGTGTGTAATAAGGCCGAGTCTAAGGTATGCCTGCCGAGTACGTGTGTTATATATGTCTATATACACACGGATCGCAGGAGATACGCAGCTGGAGAAAGTCGTTAAAATGCCCCCGAGGATCCGATGCCGCAGCCGCCGCCGCCGCAACCGCCGTGCGAATGCTTACGTCAGGCTTGTTTATGCGGCGCAAGGGCGTCGCGCGGGAATTCGCGACGATCCTGTGATGCCGAGGCCTTAACCCCCAACTGCTGCGGATGGCGTAGTCGTCGTCGTCGTCGCCGCTGCGTCGCGGCACATCAGCCGCGAATCCGGGAGTAGGTTAAGCCCCAGAGAATTATTATCATCTTACGACTTTTTAGTTTGACCTTTTTTTCTTTCGCGTGTCTTACATAGCCACGCAGAAAGTTTACTCACGCGTGACTATACGAGAAATCAAATTCTATTTTGATCAAATATGTTTGTGTTTTTATTCGCGAGGAATGCGAGATGTGCAGGTGTACTATCGATCAGCATCGACGGACTCCGTAGATTTAAAATTCAAAAAGAAATTTCCAAATATATTTGGTAACACTTTATAAATCAATTGAACAAGCTAATTGAATAAATTCACAATTATTTAAATCGTTTAACAGTTTTAATTTCAATATTTTGATGTACCTTTTCGTCTTTATAAGCAATTCAGAAATTATAATCTTGGAGAAAAATAATTGTGACAGAATTAGATACAGGGTCATACGAATTTTAAGAAATATTGCAGAGGAATTTCATTAGGAGACCAGCAATATATAGCTGTTATTATTTACAACACCTTTAAATGATTACAATATTTTACTAATTACGATAGCCATTGATTTATTAGTTTTCCAAATAGATGAAATGAATTATTTACTTACATGATCTAACGGGCTCATCAAAATCTTCTTTTTTATGCTTTTCGATGACCTTTCCAAAGTCCAACGGGATTATACTAGTATTATGATAAATGATTATCATTGACTTCGATAAGATTTTCAATCCCTACTTTAAAATCACCTATTTATTACAACTAATGAGCGAGTATAAAAGTAAAGTATTAAAATGTATATATATTTTCACAACATTTATTTAAATATATGTACATCTCAATTTTTCGAAATACTTCCACGTTTATTAATCATAATTTTATTTCATCGATCGATTATAGACAGCTCCTGGCGTTAGAAAACACCGTCGTATTAGCAATGAATATAACATTCGAAATAAATTTATGGGCACCTTGTAAATCGCTACGATAACCTAGAGTCGATCTTTCACCGTTAATGAAAAAAAAAAAAAGAAAAAAAACAAAGACCGGCATTAAAACACTGGGATATTTCGACTGCACTCACGCGGATCATCAATCTGTTGGACATTACACCGCGGCGCGCGGAGAAGCAACAGTTGCGTTTTATATAAATAATGATTTCGGCGTTGCGAAAGGATTCAATTGGGCTGGTTTTTGAAATTTTTCCTCCGCCACGGCCAACAACCCATCCGAATATAAATCGAGTTATTATCCATTATTCGAGCGAACGTATTCCGCAACACATACATACACATATAGATGCGAAAACCTTTGAACTTTGTCGCTCAGCTTTATTGCTCAACAATCAAATTTTCGCGGGCGCGCTCCCGACTCCCGCGCTTCTTCGGTTCGTTCTTTGTTTTGTCCCATGTCTTGTGGGCGTCCATAACAAGTCAAGCGTCATTTCTCACACCGCGGGATTCCCCATTGTATGTGAGCGATTCAGGCCCGGCAAAAATGACATATAGAGGTGAGCGCGCGCGACTATTTGAATTCCACGACGACGGCGATGCAATGCCATCGGTTTCTGCGACTCTTCTCCTGCATGCTCGCTCTTTGATTTCGGGCATTAAGCCCTGTGTGGTGATGCATGATGATTGCCTCCCGTTAAGAGTATGTAATAATAAATATTGTGCAATATGCAATGAGGCGAGATGTGCGCGCGCTCGACATGAGTCAAACTTGTTTGCACCAGATATGTGCCTTTGTGACCCGAGTATAAGGCCTCCTGTTAATCACTCGGTTTCTCGCGAATCCGTAACCCTCGTAGAATTTTACAGTCTGCAAAAATTGATAATGCGGCAATTAAACGCGCAAAATTTATGCAAACACTTAATGAGAATCTCCTTACGAAAATTCTATCCGTCCCGTATTCTGACCATTACGCAAACGTGTAATAAACCTCGCAAAATTGAAATTTTAATATCGCCCAGTGCGCTCGCAGACGCTCTTTAAACGCGGCTGTAAATGTTAACAAACGGACGAGCACAAAAGTACGCCTCTCGTCGAAATTACAGTCGGCCAAACTCAAATACACACGTATACATATCGTTGAACCAATGAAATAAATAGCTCGCAAAAGTATGTTTTTTTTTCTCCTTTTTTTCGGTTGTTTCGCGCTGTTTTCACCGCCAGGAATGCGGCGGCATCTCCGCATCGGGGGCATAAACTAGCGACGCAATCGGTTCGCCGCGGCGCCAACAAATTTCACGGGCGATACACTCGACAATGCGCATTTTGGTCGCGAATTGCTCACATTTGGTCTCCTCGATCGATCGGAGAAAAGAGACAGCTTTCGATATGTATATGTGTTTTCGTGTTTTTGCGCGGGCATTTTTTTACGGGGTCTCGTTTAAGCGCTCGGTCGCCGGCGAGCGACCGATTTTATGGCTTATTCAGCGCACGGCAAAAGCGAGAAGAAATCGTATAAACGGGTAAAAAGATTTGGCGCCGCTGTGGGGGAGAGTTGCGCGAGATTTCTCGATCGATTCGCTCTCCTTCTTTCCAGTTCAAGGTTACTCACACACACACACACACACACACACACAAACACACACTCTTTATTAAAATCGATAACAATTTTTGGCACAATTAGCGCGTGGCTCTATAATTGAGATAAAAGCACCATTGGTCGTAAGCGATTTTTGGTAACAAACAGAGTGATTTCACAATTCCAAGATTTGAATTCACATATTATATACGTTCGTCGCCTCCCGCGCATATCCGCGACAAACCCCGCGATGACGAAATCGTTGAGACACGTCGAATCGCCATGTAAACACAATAAATCAAGGATGAGCACAACGAGATGCCCGCGCCGCGTCCCGATACAATTCAAGAGCTAGACTAAAAGAAAAAGAAAAAAAAAAGAACGAAAACACTCGAACGCACTACATAGTAGTCGTACTATGTTTCACCTCCTCCTTGTGATCGCCGCACAGGAGCTTACGTCAGTCTTCTCATGCGCGTATACGCGCGCGTCATATTTGCGACACTGCCCTATGACATCGCGCTACCGACTGTGTCACACAGAGTCCGAAATTCCGGGTCTCCCGTATAAGCTCGTTATGATTTCACAAGTAATTCGGCGTATCCAATAAGAGGCGAAACGGGGAAAATTCGGGCGTCGTGTAGTGAGAGGAGGCAAAAACAACGATCGGTATGGCGATCGATTACTAATCGAGGGGGATCCTTGCCGGGATGTGTGGTGCGATGGTGAGCGTGCAACAGACGACGACGTGCCGCAGTCTCGCGCGCATATAAAAAGGTTACACTCGTTTAGGGAGCTTCAGTATACGTTGGCCTTTCGGACGCGCAGCATCGACACACACATACACAGACACACATTCACATACATTTGGTCTACACGCACGCGGTGGATAGTGAGATATATATATACATATAGATATATATATATAAAGACTTTTGTACGGGAGAGTGTGTTGCCGATCGCAATGAGATCCTTCAAGTACAGTTCAGTGGCCATTGTGCTGTTGGCGCTTCAGCATGTAGCATTGGCGCAGTTTTTCACCAACAGTGAGTTTGATTAACTTGTGAAAGTATATAGGCAGTTTTTCTTCACTTTAAGTGGATTATAATGGATTTGGCCTTGATGTAGTAGTGCTCTTCTCGCGGACACTTGGTTTTTCGGTTTCCTTCACTTTCTCGCCGACTCGCATTCATTGAACTACTTATATATATTGTTTTATTATTCGATTAATGCCGCTGGTGTAAAGTTTTATGCGTTTGGCGCTATTTCTTAAATCCTAAGCACAGCGAAGGATAAGTAAAGTTATTTATTTTTGAAAAAAATTCTCAAGGACTGATGAAATGAAAGGAATGAAGAAACATCGGCCTGAGACGTTATGCTGCTCTTCATTCATTTTCTCTCAACTTTTACTTGAGTTTTTCTAAAATAAGTTGGATTACTTTTAGTATTAAAATAATTTTATGAGAGCAATGGAATAGCTGGACTTACAATTAAATCAATCAAATTTATTGTGATTATAAGGTAAACGATTGTACCGTCGTTTGCAATGCAGTTTTGATACTACCTGTCAAATGCATGAAGTGCTTTTAAAATATAAAGTTAATTAATAAATAATTCGTTTAATATATCATGCATGCAATCATGCATAGGAGAATTTCCTAAAAGCTTAGGTATACTTTTTTGATATTATTTCTTTTGCTTTCTTACAAATGCAGCAAATTAATCATTCAAAATATTTTAATTACTCAAACAATGTTACAATACAAGTTTATTTCATAAAATAAAAAATAAAAGCAAAATAAATGTAATGTATGCAACAATGATGCAAATCGTTATTGTTGAATACAAAAGAAAGTAAAGCTGGTAAAATCAGTCAAGAGCTTAATTTATTAACGAAATCTGCACATTATATAATTTATTTGCACAGATGTGGGATTTGCGTAGGAGAAGCAAAAAATTTGAAAGAATCGAAGAAAAAAAAACAAAGCGTTCAAGGATAAGTGAGCCTGGCCAGTGCTTCCAAAAGTAGAGTTCCGGGATGGGGACCAGGTAGTTGGTTTGACTATGGTCCAAAACGCTGTATTTTTTTCTTTTTCAGTCCTTTCTTTCGAATTTTTTTCTAAAACCTGTTTTAATTGTTTTTTATACCTGTTCGTTTATTAAAACGGATAACCTGAACTAAATTTAATAAATTAATCATGTTAGGACAAGGTCGATAAAACTTAAATAGCGGATTAATTTCCATTTGTAATTTCACGTTTACTAAAAATAATATAATCATAAATTTTGATAATGCTTGACTCGCTAATTTTAATTATCAGTTTTTTTTATTACTGATAAAATATTTCTTATATATTATGTTGGATAATCCAAACTTTTTAATTTTAATTAGTTGATTTTAATCTATTCTTATTTTTCGATTGATATTTTTTTTATAAATATCTTGTAACAAATTATTTTATGATAAATTCAAATCATATATTTCTGCACAATAGTGCACATCTGCATATAAATAGAATAAGTACTATGCCGTTCTTATTTTTTTTTTAATTTTCTCATTATAGCAGAGTGATTTATATAAATACAAAAGATTTATTAGAAAAATGAGTGAAAAGTTGATGAAATATCGAAAGGATATAATAATATGCATACGCGTAATATTACTTTCATCCGACCAATTAAACAACTCATTACATTCCTATAACGATTAAAACCGCAAGCTTTAATCAACTTTTAAAGGCCATAAAGAATTTAAATAATCATTTATAGAGTAATAAAAAAAAGCTTTATACTAAAAAAGAATTCAAGCAGCTTTCCGTTAATGCTCAATACGTAATTCCAATAACTTTCGCCACGTACGAGTCTCTCTCTCTCTCTCTCTCTCTCTCTCTCTGTGTCTCGGGTATGAAACAAACACATACGACCCAAGAGGGAAAAACACAACAAAACTAGGCAGATGCATTGCCTTTACACGGCTCATTAAAGAGACAGGCAAATTGCTGGCAGGAACGGTATTGAGGAAAAATATTTTTCTTTCGTATTGCAGGTGGAAGTGCGAGCGGCAGCAGCGGTAGCGGCGGACTTTTCGGCGGCGCCGGCGAAAGCGAGGGCGACCTCAGCGCCGGCGATAATTCTGGTTCTGTCGGCGAGTCGAACGGCTACCTGCCGCCTCTCGGAAGCGCGCCCTCGAGCAATGTGCCCGCCTTCTCCAATCCACCCAAGGAGCCCGAGGGTATGCCGCATATATGCAAATGACTTTTACTTTTTCGCGCGCAAGATAGCTGCGCGACGATATCTGCGACGACCGATCGCGACGACCGACCACGAAACGAGCTCCACCTTATTAAAATCCATCTCTATTTTCTCTATAAATTGTCTCTCGCCGAGTTTCAATTGAATAATCGCGGGGTTTTTTTTCGTAGGCTGCACTGTTTTTGATGTATGCTTAACTTTTTTTTTCGGACGGACTGAAGTGAAATGTTAATGGTCTATATTGGGTATTGGAGAATGATGTTTTTGTGCGCATGTTGTGAATTCGAATTGAAATTATAATTGGAGAACGCGTTATCATTGTAGCGATAAAATGCATGCGTTTTATACACTTTCATTGGTCAAAACACTAAGTATGTTAACATGTGATTCATTCTTTTAATGAAACCAGTTTTCTTATAAATTCCAGATGTATACAGTATTTTTTTCATAATTTTTTTATTACAAATGTGTATAGTGGGTCAAAAATGACTTTGCATTCGCCAGAATTCTTTTTTTGGATGAGAAAGTTGGTAAAATTTTTAATTCGCTATTTAATAACAAGTTACGCCACCAATATTTATACACAACATATTTCAATATTATTATAAATTATTCGATCTCCTACTTATTTTCATCGCGAATACATTAATTTACTTTCCATCTCGTATAAAAATGGGAATATAGTCTTGCACAAATATTACTCGAAAATATCAAATATCACGGAATGCGTATATATAGATACCACAGGTCGAAAATATATTTTAACCAGAAAACACGGTGAATACATTTTCAAAAGTCGTTTCATCCTGAAATATACACTTTAGATACATCTCAGCCAGCTATTTCGTCTTATTTGAATAATCCGCAAGATTAGAGGTTGTATGCGTCACGAGTAATCAGAAACACATGTAACACTTATTACGGTAATATGGGATTGTCCCGGAGGACCGGCCGGGATATATTCGCGTGAGGAAATCGATAGAAAAGAAAGAGGACCGAAGAAAGTGGCGAGATATAAACGACAGGTAGCTGGATCATTAATTGAGTCTGCGCTTGTGTCATGTAACGTATATATAAGACGTTGTCCGCGCTTGGAGAGCTTCAGTCTTTCTTTACGGTTCAGGCATAGATAATCGTGCGCCGAACATTGCGAGAGGACGCGCGGGATTCTCGTTGTTTAAGTTTTTCTTTACACTCGAGTCTCAAGTGTTGTATAGTCATGGATCACCTCAAGTGCTCAGTGATTTTTGTTCTACTCGCGTTACTCTGCGGCACATACGCCCAATCCGGTAAGCCGGCAAATGTGCAACTGAATTTTTCGTTAAAGTGTACTATAGAATTCCGTTGAATATTCCATTACATTAAGGTCAATTCTCTCATTGTACCTCAGCTGGTTCTACTACATTGAATATAAATCGTTGAATTTGTTTAAAAAAATTTATTATAAAACTTGTGAAATGTGAAGTATTACGCTTTATGACGCAAACCATATTTTTTAATAGTATCAAAGTTTTATAGTATTAGTAGTATAATTATGTATAGTAGTAGTTTTAGTAGTATAATTATATTTAGAATCCTAAGTCAACTACTGTAACGTTCTAGAAAATTGGTTAATGCAATGGCTGCAATTATTGACTGAAAATTCGGTAGCTACATTACTTTATTTTTGATACCTTTACGTATGTCTCGGTGCATTCATGAATAATTGACGCAGAAAGCGGGCATACGAAAAGGATGACCAAATATTTCCATGTGAAAGTAAGCTTTCAGCACAGATGCCAATTCATAAAAAGATTCGCGATACGTGGCCTAGAAATATCCACTTGAATTCGCTCGACGTTACATCGGTTCCTTTTCCTGGAAATAAAAAATGTACATCTCACGGATAATTTGATTTTACTAATTAAAAAAAATATTCGTTACAGATTCCGGTCATGAGAATTCGCCGACCAATGCTCAGCCAGCATTTGCTTTCCCGCCAGCCCCACCCGCGCAACCACAGCTCGGCTGCGCTGCCGCCTTAATCTGCGTCGAGGAGCAATACTGCACGATGCTTGGTATGATCAGCAAAACATCGGTCACACTCACTCCCGATCAATTGCTCAGACGTGTGCCCATGGTGGTAAGTGTAGTTTTTTTTTTTTTTTTCTTTACGGAAAAATTTCACGATGTGTTACGCTACTAGTACTGAATTATTTCGATTTATAATGATACTTTTCACTTTCGATATTGATTTTTTTTAAAGCATTAAGGTTCCACGTAACAAAATGTACAATCATTTCACGCTACACATACATGAAAGCAATACTTTTTCAGTTTAAAAAATTTTGTTTCTCGGTGTAGTAATTATGGCCCAAGGGAAAACACGTAACTCATGTCATCAATCAGAACATAAAAATATAAGTAAAAAGATACTGGCCGCATTATATACTTTGGGAAAGTTAAGAGCATGATTTAAGTTTTCAAATCGTCAAGAGAATATGCGTATCTATAAATATAAGTACCGGACTATGCCCATCTATACTACTGTTTATCTCTATTATTCTAAGCTTTCTACAATGCATTTTTTATATGAACAAAAGAATGCGATTTGGCAATAGAAAAACTGAACATATATTCTTTAATACTATATTATTTTCAATTCTAAGCTCAATTTTCTCGAAGTTAGCCTTAAATTTCGTAAATGGAGTCGTTATTAAATCGAAATAGTAGTATTCGCAGTAAAAAGTATGACTCACTGTACGTCAAACTTTTTTTTCCGGTATTTTTTACGAAGATCAATAGAGACCGAACTAATTATGTTAATCCGCATTCACGCAGGACTGTAAAAACCCGGATAACGGTGTAATCGGCAAGTGCTGTCGTGACCCAGACTACGTGGACCCCTGGCCAGCAGGCAACCTGCCCGCCAACTACAGCGGTGGTTTCGATGAACAGGGATTCCCGACATTCCTCAATCTCTCCAAGACCAAGCCCAAGAAACCCATTAAGCCAGTGCAGCCATTCCAGCCACAACAGGCGTTCCAGCCCCATCAGCCCATCAGACCACAACAACCCCAACAACCTTTCAAGGGCTTCACCCAGCAGCCTTTCCAGCAACAGCCACAACAGCCTCAACAATCTCACAATGTTTTCCTCCAGCCGTCACAGCCACAACAACCTCAACAACCTCAACAACCTCACAATGTTTTCCTCCAGCCGGCACAGCCACAACAACCACACAATACTTTCGTCCAGCAGCCACAGCCCCAACAACCCCACACTACCTTCGTGGAACACCAGCAGCCCGAACAACCTGAAACTTTCATCGTTGAGCAGCCACAACCCCAACAACCACTTCACGAATTCCCCCAGCAGCCAAAACCTTTCCAACATCAGCCATTGGTACCTATTCTTCAGCCCCAGCCAAGTTTCCAAACATCAAAGGTCATACCCCAGCAGCCAAAACCATTCCAGCCAGTTCAGCAACCTAAGCCATTCAGCCATGCTCAGCAACCAGCTCCATTCCAACCTCAACAACCAAGCATCCCAGTTCAGCCAGTGAAATTAGCTCAACCAGCTCAGCCAGATCACCAAGAGAAGACTTTCGACTTCCCTAACTTCCCAGTTCTTCAGGACATCCCCAATCAGATTTCCAATGCCGTCTCCAATTTTAACGTATTCAGGCCACAAGGTCCAGCTGCCCCAGAGTCAGACAGCCAGATCATTGAAGGACCAGCCGACGTAGCACTTGTACCGGAGGTCACGAGCAAGAGACCCGGTATCTTCCAAGACTTCCCTAATAACTTCCCCAGTCTGCCAAGCTTGCCCAGTTTCCCAGGATTTGGAAAGGGACAGGCCACCTTACCAACCAATGAAAGCCCAGTTGTCATCGCACCTCACACGCCTGGCGCACAGTGTGGAATCGTCAACCAAGTACGTAATGAATATTCAATTCTATAATCATTATCTCTCTGCCAATCTGTCATTTTCAACTCATATAAATTCGATTTTTGTAAGCATTCGAATAAAGCTTTTTGAATAATTGTGTCAGTGAGCATTTATGAGGATTTGTAAATTCGTTTCATAAGCACTTTTAAGGTTACGTAAAACACGCACTGTTAGAAAGATGAAAGAATTATGCTTGGCTCATGATAACACGGAAGACTAATAGATGACTAAATCCTTTGATTGATATTGATGGGTCTAGAATGAACTCTAAAAAATAATTAAAGTTTCACCTAAATTCATTTTTAATAAATTTTTATATTTTCATCAGAAATACTCATCAAATTATAAAAATATTAAATGATAGAATTAGCTATGTAATGCGTATAATTTTTATAACAAATCAAATATTCAAATTTTATTACAGCAAGCAGGAAAAGGTGTGAAATCTATTAGCTAAAAATGTTCACACTTTCTTTTTATAGCCTTGTCGCGCGCCATTACGTCGGAAATAAAATAAATTAATAGATTTTCTAGTGAATAGGCGTGGACCTCGACGCAATGACTAACAATTGCAAAAAATCCAAATTATTCATTTGAGCTCCTCGTGGCCTATAGCACCATTGGAAGGTCAGCTGCAAATTTTTGCATAGAAAGTGTTGACGGAAGATTTATTTTTTATCGACCCGCCGCGATTGCTTAATCCCACATATTCGAGAATCAAATTTCATCCTTACATCATCCGCATTTAAAAGGCCAATCGGGGCGATCTATTGGCGAAGTGACTACTTTCATGAACTTTCCTTTTTTTTTGTCACTTTTTCTCGATCGACGACCTGACACCATGACGAGTGTGCTTACTCTCGCTTTTACATCGTTCGATTTGTTTCTTTACTCCTACAGGTCCAACATCCGGGCGGACTTCGCGATGTTGAGGTCGCTTTCGGTGAAATCCCATGGCAAGCCATGATCCTGTCCAACACTGAGAAGAAACTGCTCTGCTCCGGTGCCATTGTCGCACCTAACCTAGTCCTTACTGCTGCTCACTGCGTCTATGGGTAAGTTTTATTATAGCCAATACTATTATTTTGTTTATAAAATATATATCCATTCATTTACTTGATTTCGAAATGAATAGAATTTATAAAATCCGTTCCGGAATTTAGTTCTAGCTTATTTATTATTTAAATTTAAATTTTTTAATTTTTGAAAAATAAATTGACTTCCTTAAACTAAATGCATTAAAAATAAAAAATTTTGTGTCTTTTATATTAACCATGCAACGGTTCATTGCAGTCTGAACCCAAGCGACGTATCAATCAAATCCGGTGAATGGAAACTCGGCTATGAGCTGAAACACGAAGAACCCCTGCCCTTCGAGATTGTCCAAGTCCAGGCTATCGTTCCCCATCCCAACTACCAACCAGGCGCTCCCGGTTTCGACAGTGCCATGCTCTTCTTACAGAGCTCGCTAAAACTCGACCTCCACGTAGACACTATCTGTGTTGGTGACGCACCTGTCACGCCACAGAGAAAGTGCATCTCAACTGGATGGGGCAAAACTGTTTTACAAGGTACATAATGTCTGTTTCGATTTATCAACGTTTCTAAATTCATCCAAACAAACTTAGTTTCATATTATATCGCGTATAAATTTGAATTTTTATCATCGGCTACATCATACTCGAACACCCTTTGCGAACAACGATATTTCTTTGCAGTCCACGCAGCTGGTGCACTCATGCACAAGATCGACGTGGACGTGATCGGCAACGACCAGTGCAGACAACGGGTCCAGGGTGCCGAATCGCCAGTTGACCTCGACGACAGTCTTTACTGCGTCAAGGCCCACAAGCAGAGCAACAACATGTGCCAGGTCGATGTTGGCGGTCCCCTCGCCTGCGACCGCGGAGACGGCATCTACGAGCTCGTCGGCACCTACAGCCAGGACACCGGCTGTTTGCCCACCAATCAGGTATGTGCGCCAGCTTGTAATGTGATAAATCAACTTTCTCGAAGAGACGAGGAGCGTACAAGAGGAGGAGGAGAAGAAAGATTGTCAAGAGCATTGAGAGAGAGAGAGAGAGATGGGCCCGATGTAGAGTGGTACAGACGCGGCTAAAATCATTCGCGATTTGTCGTTTTACGTCGAGCTGAATTAATTTTTCTCTGTTAGATTTTTTTATTTTGCCATTTTCTTTTTGTATTTTAATATACTAAACGATTCATTGGGCTTTTACGTGATTTCGAAATAATACATAAAGTGAGCATAGCTTCTGTTACCGGTTATTACTAAAATCTGGTTGAAAATTCAAAATGGTTCGAATATAAGGTCAAAAGGTATAAGAATGTTGTTTGTCGGCACAAAAAGAATTTGTCATTTTGAATCACGCAATATACCTATTAACAATTTTAGAAAGTGAATCGAAAAATATCTTATTTTTCAAAGTTTTATTGAGATAAAGAAAGAACAGTATAATAAATTTCGGTCCTCAAGGTTAACAGTTTTAACTAAAAAATAGTGTTTAATCGATTTTTTTCGATAGCTAATCGCCTGTTAATATAAACAGTATATTATTATTCAGTTATTTTTACGATGTTTATAAAATTAACAGCCCAAATCCGCGCACAATAAACGTTGACGCATCGAAATCGCAACAATCGCACGCAATAAAAATTCAAATTCGACAGAAAAAAAAAGACTCGAGCGGCCAAGGTCACGCAGCCCATAAGATTTCGCGAAACTTTTGACCGCGACTATATATCCTCTGGTACATCCTTATTAAGTCTTTCGCAATAAACCCGACCGCGAAGTGTTATATCTCGTTATATTACACTCTCTCTATGTGTGTCTCTCTCACACATATCTATAAAGATGCTAAAAATCGAATGCTCATCGTGTTCTTTTTCGTCCTTCCAGGTCGCGACCTTCGCTAAGGTCGACAGCGAGTGGGTCAATGCAATGATCGCTTCACCATCGGCACCACAGCCACAGGTAGACTACGGCAGCAGGCCATCGCCGACTTTGGACAATCAGCGACCCGAAGCACCCACGCCTTCTCGCATCCACTACCATCCCCATCAGCCCGAGGTACCCTGTGATTGCCAGCAAGGAACTCAGCCATCCGGTGCCAATCAGTATCTGCCACCCGTGTAAACTGCCCAGGAAACGACTGAACGACTAAACACAACTTTTCTCGACCCCGATTTCTCAGACTCGCGATTACTTAGTCTCTTTTTCCCCTGTTGAGAAAAAATACTGACATTCAGGATTATCCTAAATTAGGTGTTTTTCGAAAAAAAAAAACTGTTGCAAAGATCTGTTATGCTATTTATGTCAAAATTTTAAATGACAGTTTAAAAAGAGGATGAAAACGTAGACAAACGTTATCGATGTCGCGGTAAATAATTTCGTTAATTTATTGACAAAATACCGTAGCCGTAGATGTTATATGAGAATCACCACATTTTTATATTGTAAAGACAAACAATTCTGTTTACTGCTACCGGATAACGTTTGTACTTATAAGCGGGAGAAATCGAGCTTATAAGATCGAATTAATCGGTTCGTAATCTTTGCGAGATTGAGAAGCAGCAGTAAGTCGATATTCGATTATATGATCGAAGCAATGTTTTTTTTATATTTAATTAAGATGCGTCAGTGTATACATATACGCTTCTTCCGAAGGAAATAAGAAAACGAGTCAATAACGAACGGACACACTAAAGGATTGTTAAGATGAGCAGCTTTTTAATTTTTTTTTAATCTTTTTTAAACTGACTTCCTAGAAAATGTGAATAAGTATTGAAAAATAATAATTAGCCGCTGATCTTTACAAAAATGTAAAAAAATTGCAAAAAATCCAAAATCCGAAATAGTGTGATAAGATTACAATTATAAGCTTAGATTAAAAGCTAAGTCGTCTATTGTTAGATGTAAGATTATTTTTAGTTGTAAGTCTATTTTATCACATATATTTTTTTGTATTACAAGTGCATGTACCATACAATACACTATTGTATTGCTTCTATATATAAATATAAATTAAGTAACTGTGATACAAAAAACAAACATTTGTTGTATACAATTTTTTTAATCACTTCTTCCTAAATCCCAATTTCTGATATTCAATTTAGTATACTTAATAAATTAAAATTTTAACTGCCAAATGTTTCAACGAATTGGATTTTTAAATAGCTATCCATAATATCGTTATAAAAGTAATGTAATAGTAAACCTTATCAGCTGTTGAACAAATTTAATTGAATTTAATTATGCAACACTTTAAAACGAAAAATAATTTATTCATCTGATAGCGCAATAGTTTCTATTAACCCGAGTATCGAAGTAAATTCAAGGTAGTTCATAAGCTAATGACAACCGGAAATATTATAGTTATTTTCAAGGTAATGATATGTGTTGTTTTTAAAATCTACAGCATATGTCTTTGCGAATACATTGAATAAACCAATCTTGCATTTTTCATTAGTAATGAGCGTTGTCTTGATTAAATTTCAAGAAAACTTATTTTTCAATCATACCTATTACTATATAATTATGCTGTCGTAATTTTTCTATCAGAACCATAATAAATGTATGAAAAGTGAATAATTATAGGCAAGATATTTAACAAATGTAGTGTCCAAAAGAAATCTATTTTTCACAAAGAATTTAACAAAGAATCGTATTATTTATGATACTTGATTTATAAGATAAAAAAAATAAATATATTTCTTTATCACTATCGCGTTGGTAAATATAGAAATATTGAACAGTTAAAGTGCTCGATAAACTTCTACCATTCCATCATTAAGAATTTTTAGTGCATTAAGTACAGTATCGATAATAATTGGTGAATAAATTAGGAATGACGTTAAAAACAATTTCAGCACGTGATTCAAGTACTACAAAGAGCAATAAATATTGCAAAAAATGTCAAAAACATTGTTTTTGTCAATTTCTTCCATAGAATCGGTTCCTGCAATTAGTTTTACAAAATTACGAAATTTCGTATAAGTTATTTCAATAATTATGATTAAACAATTAAAATTTAAAAAAAACTAAATCTTTTGCGTAGTGGCCTGGGGCGAAATTTATAGTTATGTTACACTAAAAATAAGCCTTTGACCAAAGAATGTTCTTTTTTCTAAGAATCATTTTAAACAATTAGAATAAACACAAGAATTCAATGGTTATATTGTCGGTACATTATACCCTTTGAAAAGGTTTTTTGATGTATTTCTTATTTAATTAGCTAATTGAATTTAAATTTGTTTGTATACATGTAGAATAAATTAATACAATTATTTATAAAACTTGAACTATCTATTAAAATATCTGAACTGAACCTGTCGTCTTTGTAGATAGCGTTGATATCTAGGAGCTGCTCAAGAAAGAATCTCACAGGTGAAAGAAAATGTTGAAAGAGAATATCCATTATTAAGAAAATACATATGATTTTCATAGCGAAATTATTAGCTTCGTCACTTTCAGTATTGTAGAAAGCCTTGGTAATGGGCTTAAGAATTTGTTGGTAATACTGATTTATTCCAGCCTCTTCAACACAATCTGTAGTTTCTCTGCGAACGGAGATTCATAATTTAAATACGTAAATGGTTCTGAGGCAAGAAAATGTGCAGTTGGTAATCTTCATGGTTGGCTTTTGAGACCTATTTCTTTGTAATCCAATCAATTCATTTTTTGCCAGTCTTTCGGAAATGACACAGATAGTATTGCTAAAATTTCCCAATAGCCAGATGCATTCCTGAGTAGACATTGTGGCCTTAGTTTTTCGCTTGATTCTTTTCAGTATAGGATGATTAGAATTAAAGAACACTGAACTGACAATATTCTTAGAAGTTTAGACGAATATTTTCGACTCATCAATCTCCTTATATGTGTCAAAAGAAACTGACTCCTGAACGAATCGGAAGTCCAAAATGTCATTGTAGAAGTCAGTAATGTAATTCATCGATATGATAATGAAGCACAATAAAAATATCTTCTTGATAGTTGATTTTCAAACGAAATTTCCAGTAACATTGCAGTTACGTTGAAGGTAGTCCAGAAATCATCGAAGTTTAACAATTTTTTCACGCACATGCGACCACTAAAGCTCATCAACTCTGCGATGATATAAGTGAACGCATGATTAGGTGTGAGCAGCTTGAGATTTTTTAAAATAGGAACAATAGACAGGAAATTTTCACACATTCTGCTCCCTTGCAAAAAAGGTAAATTTGTTACCCCGAGATTCATGTATATTCGCTTCATACTTATGTTGTGCATATGCTGTTCGCCACATTCAACGTGAAATTAAGTTTCTTCGCTGTCATCAATTTTAAACAATACATTTTCGGCTTAGTCAGATTATATCCGTGCTCACGAAGCAATTTATCACAGATAACTTCTCCACTGTTGTCGAATGGATTGAAGTGATGAATTAATGTTATGGTTCGCTCTTTTGCTAAGTTTACTTCGATTAATGAGAAATCTAGAAACTTATTGTAGCCAACGAATTCTAGAATACTCCTGAAGCTTTTTCTATGCGAGGCCATATGGAAGCAAACCACCAAGCATTTAGGTCGTGTAGCTTATAGCCTCTTATGTACTATAGTTTTTTTACGACCGTTTCTAGGGGGCTCAGTTCATATAGTGTCTGTCTGAAGAAAAAATACCATAACTGCTGTACCTTAAGCTAAGCGACTTTTCCGAGGAAAAACTTTCAAAATCTTGCAAAATTGATGCTCGTCCTATATTTTATAGTTGGATTCTAAGTTTTAGTTATACACGGAGAAAAAATGCTAGATATACTGAAGACTTACGTAGGTATTACGCGAGTGGTCAAGTAAGCACTCTCCCGTAACATCAATGTTTTAACTTAAATTTAACACGGGTACTGATATATATAAACATAGGCTTCGCGGCGAAAAGCAACCACAAAAATACTCGTATATTTTGATCTATTCAAAATTTTGACTTGAAACTTTACTGAAGCCGTCTTCAGTCCTTACTACATAATATTGTGCATTGAAAATTTCAAAACTTGAAAATTCATAACACACTTTTTTTTGTTTTTTATTTTTTAAGGTTTTAGCTCATTCCGTAAATTTTTACATGTATTCAAGAATATTTTGCCAAAATTTCGAAAGCTTTCATAGATTTCACGCACATGTCTTCTAGTAATGGCGAGTTGAACAAAAAATATCGCTTGAGATTGATCAATGATAATCGCGTTTTCTGCATTATCAGTTACCGTTTTTATACAGTTTATAACTGATCCTCTGGTACGCCTTTCATCGCGTTCCAATGATAACTGATGCTCTCACAAGGTAAATTCAAAAATAGTATTCGATACAGTTATCGACTGCTGGTTATGTATAGATAGTAGTAATAAATTTCATCCAAGATTTTCAAAAATTGTTTTACTTTTATTTTTTACAAATATTTTCTCATTGATTCTATTAAACATATGTATAGAACAATTCTTATTCAATGAGGTAAAGTAGAACGTAAAAATATATTACAAATATTTTATGTATAACACGAAATTGCTGAATGACATTTTTCATAACACTATTATTTATTTTTAATTTTACCAATCAATAACAATTATTAATCAGATTTTCCAATGTATAATCTTATAAACATGTATGATATTATATAAAAAATCTATAACATGTAATCATCCGTAATTTTGCAGCATTAAACTTAAAAAGAGAAAAAAAAGACTACAATAAAATTCTTTTTATGATCTTTTTTTGATTTTTTTCTTTTCTGATCTTTATTAAAAAGGCGCTTTTCCAAGACAAACAAATTCGGGATATGAACACATTCTACAACTTCGGCTTCTAACATTCTTTCTAAGTGAAAGTTTGCGCTTTTTTCTCGAAAAAAGCCTCGCATAATTTTCTACAACAGCATAATCCCCGTCCGCTTTAAAGCAGGGACGTGAATAAAATACAATATTCGTTGTTTGCGCAATGAGATTTTTGCTCTGCTCCTCTCCTAAACATTAAAAACTTGGATATTCGTGTATTATATATTTTGTACAATATTTTAAAGTACGTTTATTTTATAACAAGTGACATATCAAATAACAACGTTATAAAAGTGTAAAGACCTCCAAAATAATTGACAATTTCAATTTCCAAGATTTCCATATAGTTATTACATTTTCTTACGTTTATTCCTTAAATTTAATGACTTAACAATTATTCGTTGAGTAAACATAAAATTACAGGGTTGGGTTTCTTCACACTATTTATCATTAATTACAATAATTACATATTGGTATATCGTATAAAATATGCATAAATTCACAATGAATATGCAGTTTTAATCGATTAACCAAGAACAATAATCGTTACTACAAAATAGCTAAATTTAAATTGTCGCTCGATAGATCAATTTTTGTGTCGCTGCCGCGATTTTCCTAAATTCCGTTAAATTTCTAAATTACAATATGCACACATCGCCTAAAAACAGAGGGACAATTAAAAAAAGCGAGACCATTTTCCGTCTCTCGGATTGTTAAAACAGCGCGACGAGTCGGAAAGACAAAATGTATGTCGCGGTTGTTTATATACGTGAAAAAGGTCTTCTAGAAGCACCCAAGTAAAAAAACCATTTACGGATTTTAAGAGATAATAATACAAAATCAATTAGATCTTCAAATGTAATTAATCTTATACCATTCATTCGAATGGGAAATTTTGTATTTTATAAAATGCTAAAAAAAATTGAATAGTATCGAAAGCTGTATCAATTCAACTTACAATTACTTGTTAATCAAACTTTCTAGCATATCGATTTTATATTTTTACCTTTGTGCAAATTGTCTTTTTACTCTGGACAAGGAATGAAAAGAAACAGTGGTTTATGTAAATAATTGATTGTCGCCACACAATAGTTCGACTATAATGGCACTCGGGGCAGCGCAAGGAATCGCATTTTAAATTTGTTTTTGTTTCCACAGCCATAGCAAGTGTTTAGATTGTTCGGTTTTTTTTCCTGTTTTCATAATCGCTATCTGTAAGAGTTCGTCTACTGCACCTATACTCTATAACACGATTTCCCTACGGAATCGCGATACAAAAATATATTTTGTATGTAATTTTTTTTATCTTTTTATCTTAAAGATCAAGAGATTACCGGGTAATGATGTTAAATTTATAGGGTTTTTTTCAGATACTCACGAATCTAGGAATGAAGTAATCATTTTCTTCGATTATCGGCATTATTTTAGAAACGCGAAACAGAAATACATTTTTTATATACATGGTATTCGTAATTTTATTTGTATTAGATAACCAGATATATAATTCAACCTGGTTATTTATCTGATTATGAATATATACAGTTACGAACAGAAAAATCATTTTGTTTCACATTTCAAAATTACACCGTCATTTACAAAGATCTGCTGTTTCAGAACTTTGTATCCCAGATACCCTGAGTACCTTACATTTACGTCTAAAACCAAGCTGAAAACAGCGATACCCGTGACTGCGAATCATTTCATACATTCTGCCCTAAAAATAACTTCTAAAAGAATATATTACGCTAACAGAAAATGAAGAAATCACCCTCTCAAACAGTCTTCATCATCCGTCGACAGAAACACTATAAAAAGAGTCGTTTATTTTTGGCCAGCTCGATTAAAAGCTCACATTGCAAAAATCGCCCACAATTAAAACAGAAAACTCAAAAAATAGAAAAGTACTACTTCAATTATATGCCTTTTATTTAGCACGATAAGCTCAATTATTTTTTGTGCATATAAAATGAAACATTTATGTCCACTATATACACGATTAACTATTTTATGATGAAGCTCGCTTTAAAATATTTCGATTGCTGTCTCGCATATTCAACATAATTTGTGTACTTTAATTGCAAAAGTACGCAATTTTGAGTAATCTCAAAGCCTTAATTATGTCTCGATAAGTCTGAATTGGTATTTTATTGTAGTTGAATTTCCTTTAGGTAAAGATTTTTCTTGCACTACTCATTTACGTATCAAAATTGTTTTATTCAACTGAATAATTTCAATAGTCAAATGTAATTTCAACTAAACATTGTGTTGTTGCAAGATGAAAGAGTTATTAAAGCAAAAAGCTAGAATTCTTCCTCTGTTTGCATGCCATGTTATATCATTATGAATATGTTAGTGGTTACTTTTAAAATATTAAAATTATAATTACAAATAAGTTTAGATCAGCTATAAATTTAAAATGACAAGAATTGTGATGAATCGAGAATATCTTTTTTAAGCGCGAATTCGTAAACAATCAATGCATATGATTATATTCAATAGTACGATACCTAAATGTATTATTTAAAACATATAATTCTAATTTTTTTTCACTAAATAATCGAAGTAAAGTGAATACTTTACGGCAACATCCTTTAAGTGGACGAGCACATTTTCCTCGCACGAATGCACCGGATAAACGATAACGATATAACAGAAAACTGGCATACATGGTAAAACAGTTCGACTCGTTTTCGCGAAATAATTGCCCATTCCGCAGAACAAACCAATGCAAACTTTCCACAAGCGTCGAGAGAAAAAGCTGGCACTAAAATATCAGACTTTTTTCCCCAATAACTTGCCCATCGCGCATAGGCGAAGCCGATCGAGCAGTCGGGGCATCCTCTCTCGCGAGAGAATCCCACAGTAGAACAGTTGATGGCCCCGTCGATATATGTCGGCCTTGCAGCCGAAAAACTAACCCCATTCTGAACTTTCTCGCGGCTCACCCATGCGTTCTAAAAAAACAAGGCTGTACACTGCCTCTCGAAACAAATTCAAATCGAAGAGCATCTAACTAAAATCCATCCTCATCCCTCTTCTCTCTCTCTCTCTCTCTCTCTCTCTCTCTCTCTCTCTCTCTGCCCCTCGTCGACACACAATTGTGAGGAGATCCTCGACGCATCCAACAGAGGTACAAAAATAATATTACTAAATCGTAATCATAACTACAATAATAATAATAACAGCTAGGATAATAACAAAATATCAATATTAAAAAAAAAAGAGGCTTGAATAACGACGATGTGGCGGCGATCAGTAAGAGAATGCGGGTTCGTGGCCCATGAAGGCCTGCAGGGCGCTGCGCTTCTCCTCGTCGTCGTTGTCGTCGGTCTGCAGCAGTACGTACGAGTCCTTGGTCATGAGGAGCCTGTGCTGGCCGTTGACGATGAAAGACGAGCCCCTGCGTATCGTCCGCTTGCCGAGCTCGATCGCCTCGTGGGTTAGCACGGGATTGCTGTAGCCCCGATAGCTAACGTAGGCCAGACAGACGATGCCGACTAGAATGAGGCCGTAGGTGATGCAGGGCACAGCGACGTCGGCGAACGTCGTGGCCAGATAGACCCAGCGTCTGATTGGTGGGGTCAGCTCGTCGATGCCCTCCTCCAGCCACATTATCGGGAACATGATGTCCGTGAAATTGGCCACAGCACCGATGTTCGGCTGGTGGTCGACCTTCAGATTCAGCTGGACACGCACCTTACCCTCCACTGGGACGCCCAGTTTCTGGAAGAAACGAAGGCTGAGCTAATGAAACTTTTCAAAGATGGCTAAATTTTTACTAAGAAACCGTGTAAAATGTTTATAAAAGTACAATAATCATCTTGGAGAATATCATTAGTCGAGAGCAGACTTGTCAACGGTTCGTGAACATAAAAATTTCCCAACCTTTAATGAACTAAGTAAGAGAATGGATTATTACCGGCTGTATTTTGAAATAGGTCTCGTGCAACTCTGGCACTGGCTTGAGACCGGAGACTGCATCCAACAGTTTTGGATCCGCCTTGTAAAAGTGAGGAAAAGATAGATACACTGGAGCACCTGCAAGTAAGAGAAATCATGTGAAGAACATACAGGGTATGCGTGCAATTATACAAATGGATTACGCGCTGTGAACTGATTCAGTAGCCATATTACAAAATATTTCATGCTTTTAATTTAACTATTACGATTTTAAAATATATGTATATGTATATATGTATAATATATTGCAATTAATTAACAGCAAATAATATTATCGCATGCGCCTGTAATATGAATCGTCAACGAATAACCATACATAACGATGGTACTATAAAATTTACATAATATCTTGTTAAATATCAGTTTGTTGAAAAAAAGGTATAGCTTACAAATTGGTATAATTTATAGTTTTATTATTACTAAATATCCTAGTCTGATGCATAAAACTTTATAGTTTTATTTTTTTCACATAAGTAATTACACACGAAACTTTTATATGCAAAGCCAGTGAATGTAAAAACTTAAATCAACCAAAGAATCAAACGAACATAAATTCTTAATCTTGAAATGCGACACCGAATATATATTCGTTCCTTTTATCACATGCGTAGAAAAAAAAGTTTAATAAAATCGGGATATTGTATGCACACTTTTTAGACCCGAGAATATATAGCCCACGCAATGAAACAAGATATAAAAAGAAAAACTGCAAAGTGAATCACTGCTTGAAAAGAAATGTTAGAATATTATCAAAAAGAGTGCGTCAAAGGTTATCCAAAAAGTACCAATTTAACATTTGCAGCTCAGCATATATCTTCTTAATTTACTCTTTATCAGGCAGTCGAAGAAAGAATCTCCTGGGGTTTCCCCGCTTATTTTTAAGACCCGACCAACTGCAAAGCGAAAGCTTTTACGAGCTCATGCGAGTCATCGGCAGCGAAGAGGAGTAAAAAGAAGAAGAAGAGACTCACTGTACTGGCAAGGGCTAATGTTCTGGAGTCCTCGAGGCGGACAACTCTCCGGCTCGTCCTGGCAGAAGCACTCGTTGTCGGGCGTCTCGGCGCTGGGCGGATCGAAGACGGTGTCGCTCGGCGTGTAGAGGTCCGCCTTGATTCCGGTTTTCTCCGTGGGGCCGCGGTATTTTAGGGGCAGCACCCGACACAGGTCCTTATCGTAGACGTTAACGATGTCGGCTCCGGTCTGATCCCGTGGCGGGAAGAACGAACCTGCCAAATGGGGAACGGATTTTTTTTTTGTTTATCGTCTGCGTCTTTAATAACCCTTTTTGCTTCTCTTTCCCGTTCTTTCGGTGCACTTTCTCTTTGGGAGACGTTACACCGCAACACGCGTGTGCACAGCTCGGAGCTATTGTGGTCGACGGTATATTTCCGATAATGCTTCCTGGCTTTTTTAATTTGATTAACAAGTTCGGACGAAGCTTTGACTAATTACGAATGTAGTACACGTATCGAGACCGATCTATAGTTTTTTATCAGTTCATAAGTATTATTATACGATATTTATTACTGCAGATCTGGTTCTTAATTATTTCCATAAATTAAGAGCTTAATGATTCTAATAATTGTTCTCTAGAAGAAATATAGCTTCAAAATTGATAGAAATATCAATGTTGAATAATGCACGTATGGTTCATTAAAAGAGAGAGAACACAATAACGCTTTGTAAACTGAGAACAATAAAACAGGTTTGCATTTGCTACCGCATTCTCGATTAACCAATCCTTCATTGTACTCGGTCCTGTAACCTCCTACAGTGCCTCTGACTATAATCTTTTCTGTATGTGCAGATAGTATCAGAGTAAACAGTACCATAACTCGTTCTTAATTATTAAAAATACCAGTAGCACAAGCAGATAAAATTTTTAAGGAGTAAATAAAAATAAAAGTTCTGATCATGATGTTAAAAATGCTTTTAAGCTGAATAGTATGACCTATCATCGACAATAAAAGAATTCAAAAATTTGATTTACCTTCAGAAGCTCTGATTGAATTGCACGGTGAGTCCGACCAATAGGGAAGATGATCCATTCCGTTTAATCGGTTCAATAGACCAAATTCTCTCATGTCCGTGTGACCCGTATAAATAGTTGAAACTTCTTCCAAAGTCCCGTTTCTCTGTTGCGGAAAAGAAATTATCACATCAGTTGATAAAACATATATATTCGTATAGTGCAAAAATAACAATTCTCATTATGTAAATATATCAAGTTGTATACTTACGCCCAGTAATAAGCCCATCTGCTTCATGGGTCGTCGCGTCTTCGGGAAGAAACTATGGGCTAAGCGGACTAGAGGATCGTCGTAGCCGAAGACGAGTTCCTGGGCCGTAACGGGCACAAAGGGCTGCATATTACTCAGGAACATTGACATGCCCATCGTGATTAATCGTGGCAAGCTCCTGCTCTGACTTGCCAGAGTCTACGTATAAAATAAATACAAAAGATCAAAGTGTGTTCGTATAGTTAAGCGCAATAGAAATACTTTTCAGCAAATACTTTTCAGCTGGTTACACAAGGTAAATGAAATGCATATATAATGGAAACTCGCTATATCTCGGAATAGTGCATTTTTTAATGTTTCAGGAACAAACTAATTGTATAATTGATTGTAGACTACGTTTATTAGATTAAAATTAATTTGATGCCCGCGCCGAGTGCAAAAACGTGTTTTCAAATAATTTCTTCCAATTAAGAAACACCTGCAGTCCAGCCACTATCCACAGAGTTTTATTTTAGAATGTTAGATCACTTTTTGCACGGATCAAAAGTTCAATTTGCATCGGGCGTACGGGATTATAGGTCTGAACCACAAAGATTCGATTTGACCGTGCTACGAGACTTATTACACGCATTTCGCAAGCGTTTAAAGTGACATAGCGCGAACAATTTCGTATACACCGATAAGTGCGCAAAGGCATTTGTCTATACGAAAATATGCAAGAAAGAGAAAAAAATAAAAGTGACGCAAGTTAAAAGAGGCGGTTCTGCTTTCTGCAACTATTCTAATGCCAGAAATAAATTACAAGCTAGACCTTCGGTCAGGCCACACTGACTTTCACATGCTAAATTTTAACATTGCCCACGAGAATATCGTAGAATCATTCCGCACATATGCTTGACTCGTGTTTTACGAATATTTATAAAATGCACTTGATTTTAAAGGTGGCTTTCAGTGATTTATTTCATAATAAATTTGTGCAATTTATGCGCGTACATCAGTATAATATCATTTACTGGTATAAGCTGCATGTTATTAGCGAATGTCAGATGATGCGTTTCATATAATATTATGAGAATTATTGTGAAAGTAAATGTCAAAGACTAACTTTTTGAAAGTCAGTTTTAATAAACTTTAACGCGAACGGCGGGGAAATAATAGGTTTTATTAGTCTGCCAATTTATTTTCCATACAATCATTTGAAATTATTTTCACGAGTATCTAACGGTGAACCACTTACGATATGATTTAAAAGGATGCAACTACTTACAAGAAGTGGAATGTTCGGCACAAGTACTCGAAGATCACCATCTTTGGACAACTCCGGTACGAAATTGAGAATTTTCTTGTGCTGGTATGTTACCGTTCCATTATCATGGAAAACGATGTTTACCTTCTCCATGTCTTCCCTGTAAAAAGACAAAAAAAAAATGCGAACGTTTAATAATCTATCATTATTTCGCAATGCAAATCAATTGTTTGAAGCACTGCAATGAATATTTGGACATTTCATAACAACTTTATATATTATTATTAATCATAAGAATTGTATAATATTATATAAAAATCGAATAACAAAAAGATATTCGATACTACAACCCATGTACGCGGAAATCCTCGTCTAAGATTTTTCGACATTACAATAAATCCATTTCCCCATTATTACATGGATCAGAGAAAAACACGCAATATTCTCGATCTGCATTAAACTGCAGCCTACACATTGCACGTATCAAAACTCACACTAAATTGCGCTTCGGCACTCGAGCGAATCTAAACTTTCTCGATCAAAATCGCACAAATCTACGATTCCCCCTTCGCCCTATAAAACAACCTCGCGGGGCTTTCACTTTTTCTCCGGCAACGCACGCATGCCTCGCGCGATATTATACACACCGAGCAACAAAAGCACAGGCTTCCCCCCGTCGTTTTTTTCGCTAGCGACCCTGCATTTGTTACGGTAACGCTGTTTGCTTACGTAAAGGACACGAAGGCGTCCTAGAATTATGCCATTATGAAAGTTGAAGTCTATGGGAGATAAACAAAACGCGTGATCGGCTATTGTACGCGGTTGAGGGAGAATTAATGAGTCTTTTTCTACCTTTCTAAATTATTAATCATGAAAAGGAGTACCTATGTGCCATATGGAGTTTTGATGAGCCTCGAGGGTTGTTTGCGAAATCGATACTTGTGTCAATTCTACTGGCTGGTGCCATTTTTATATCAAGAGACTAACGAATGTCGCAATTGATTGCTCCGCGTTCTGGCTTGGTATCGATCGTGCGACAGATGTTATCGAAGTTTTGGGGGCGGAAATTGTCCGTTGCAAAACTAATAATCGATTGCAGACTTCGGCAATACCGAGCCAAAATAAACTATTGGGTAGTCTATTGTAAATAAATAAGTGGTGTCTGACGTAAACTGTAATGATGTTTAAAAAGAATCATTATCGATAACAATTGAACGTATTAAATTTTAATCGATCCAAAGTCAAAGAGATATAAGGGCGATTTGGAATTCCCCGTTGAATACATTTCGTGTGTGGTTGGCTAAAAAGCATCATAAATGACACACGTATTTGGGGTTACATTTTCGTATTGTATTTCGCGTCGGAACACACGCAGTATGACGAAACTCGTGCATAAGTTCAGTGTTAATTAAGGACAGCGAGCAATTACTCGTTTAAAGGACGTAAGGACGTCCCAGTTTCTCAGCCGAGTAATTGCTAATAGCCGGTTTGATACGAATTCGCTCTATATCATTTCTTTTTTCTTTTTTCCTGCGCGTATCTCTTTTCCTGCGAGCCACGTGGGAAATATGCGTAAAACCCGATAGGCCAGAAAATGGGCGAGGCTAAACGAGCGAATGGGGCCATTGAGATTTTTATCTAAATAAGCAGCGCGAATTAGATACGCTAAGGAGACTTACACCGCGACTGCAAATTCGACAAGTTATATATTTGCGTTTCTCGTTGCATCATAGGAATAAGTACGAATTATTTTCTATAGCTGCTATAACTTTTTCTCTCCGTGGGGGAACTGAGAAACTGGCTTCAATTGTTAAGTGTGATCTTTCTCTAGCTCCAGTTTGTCTGTTCTTCTTAAACTTTTCATTATGCATATTTTGTTCAAATTGTTCTGGAATTTAACTGGCTTCATTGACGCAAACAGTCGAGCGTTTTGTACATTGATATATAATGTAAGCATGAAAGGTCTAAAAAAATTTGCATGATATGTATATTCAATTAGTTTCAACATTGGATTTTTGTTAATTTACATCAGAAAATTGCACGGTTAAATGTCTAATTAATTAGTTGAGTGTACAGAGACAAGCGAGAAAAGTAGCTTTTTATCGGAAACCAGCGAAAGAGTGATAAAAGATTGATAAAATTCAGAAAATAAACGTTATTACTCATGTTGTAGCTCATTTTAATAATATTTCAATGCAATAATACACAAGGTTGAGTTGTCACCGAAGTGTCAAAAATTACTCAATGTCACTGGACTTGAAATCGAATAGTTTTCTTTTTATTGTATTGATATAATATATTATCAGATAACCTCGACAAGGTTGCCTTTAAAATTGTTATTTTTTTTGTAGATAAAAATCACTATGACTTATGTATCATTGACAACTTTTTAAAAATATTTTTTCATTTTGTCATGTGTATATGTGTATATTTATTCTTGTCTCACACGAAATCCTCCGTTTTCTGATTTTTGCAATAAAACCAGACATTTCCTGTAAAATGAAACATGAATATGATAGTCATTATTCATTCGATTGTCGTAAAATTCACTGATTCAAGCAATACTTTTGATGTGAAAGTAGGAAATATACTGAAGCAAACCAAATACGAAAGTCACCTATGAGCTAGTCAAAACTTATTCGCGCCTAAATAAACATCGATATCATAAATTTATCGCCTAAATTTAGCACATTCCTTATTTGAGCAGGAAGAAAATTTGAATAAGTAGATGGTGGACGTACAGTGTGAACAGTTACACAGACCCACACAAATCAAAAACCTATACCGTCCACTAATCAAATTAGGTAAATATAAGACATCGCGTTCGAGATCGTCGATTCGTCAATCGAGTTCAATGTCATGTCTCGAATGTTCCCCTTTCCTCTCCCGTCCATACATCCAAATCATCCAGATAATTGCTTAATTCCCACATCGCCATACACTTGTATATATGTAACATTAGTCTCTAGTATCTTGACCACCACACAACTCTTTCTTGCTCTCGCGTAATCGAGTGCGTAATGCACACGTAATATACCCGGGGCTACTCGTCTCGTCGCGTAATACAAAATCGGCGGCGTGCGAGACTCGCAGCAGCAGCTCTCGCCTCTGTTAAAACTTCCGTAGAAAGCGAGTGCGCGCGTGTATGTATATATACGTTCGATTTGCATAGCCGTGAGTTTTTAGCGCGAGTAAGCGCATTGCGCATTTAACAGATGTGTGTGCCTTAGCTATAAGGTCGCGGAGTCGGGTTTGTTATGTCCAATGCGGATTTCTAGGAATTTAGCCGTGGACGACGATGGATTTTGTGTAGGGGCGGAGGTTGACGATGACGTCGGGGAATTGGCATATATGACTTGTCGCGTGTGATTGACGCTAGATTTGTTTGACATTTTGTAGAGAATTGGACAGATGGTTGTTAAATTATTATGACGTTTCGGAGTGAGCTTCTGTCGAATTTGCATTAATATATATTGACAAACGAAAGTATAGAAAGCTTTCTAAAGGAAATTCATTTAAAGTTTACGTATTATTGAGAATGGTAAAGTTTGATTATCTGTCGGATTATAGGATCAAGTTTTATAAATTTTTTTATGCTTATATCTTCTATGATCAGACAAATTCCGAAATTTTCGGATGAAAGAATTTGTATATAAACTATTCGAATTATTATATATGCATAACTTTTTCTGTTACAACACAGTAGTCCTTAATTATATCTCGTAATTATTACATAGCCATCATAAATAACCGTGATTTAATTATTCAATATGGATAATAACCAAGTTACGAGTAGCGCTGCACAATAAACAATAAATTAATTAGTTTCGTCAAAAGATTTTCACAAAGCCGAATTCGATCCCCAAAAACAAACACAAATCTCTTTATCGCAATCTTGCGCAATCTTGTGAAATAAAAAAAGTTCCAGCGCTGCGGAGTTTTGCTAAAATAATTAGCGTCGCTGCGATGATGACTCGAAAAATCCAGAAAAGAAAGCGCAGCGTGGCACAAAGTGCAGGAGATGAGACGAATCGGCGAGTTGACGCGGCCTCCTCGAAAGCGCACACACTGTATACAATACAAGCACTCGAATACTGAAGACATTCCCCTTATGCCAAAGATGCACCGCGAAGAGAAGCCATTGTGTAATAGCGCATAAGTCTACACGTGTGTATATGCAATGTGTATGTAGAGGTACGCAGCTTGGGAGCGAGTAGAAGAAGCAATTCAAGTCGACTGTACGAGCGACGTCGACAGATTTATCGATACTCATACTGTCCGTCGCTGTGCTACTGTTCGTCTCAGGATGTGTGTAAAGAAAATGCATTTGCGGTAATAAGCGATGCCTTAATGGAGGAAAAAGTGCGATAAGTGTGTGTAAATCAGTCGTTTGTTATTAAGCTTAATTATTAACTGTCGTCGATGAGGTTACGCGCCTTTGTTCGCTGGCAATCTGATCGGTGAAAATAGATATATCCAATGCATGAATAAAATACTTTTTAGTTTAACAAAAGGAATATACTTTTTTACAGAAATAATTTTCATGTATTGCAACATTATTTTGCGTAAATCGCAATCAAGGCTGAATTTATTGTCACTTTGATTTATTGAATTTGCAAACATTGGTATATTATAATTATGTACTGTTACATAACAAGGAAACGATGTTGTTGGTTCCTTTTATTAAATGTTTGTTTGTTTTTTATGTTACATACAGTTCTTAATTATAGTCTGAAATTATTAATTCTACATGCAAGTGTATTATAAAAAGTAGTTACAAAAATATTTCTATTAATTTGTAAAAAAAATATTGTTCATATTTCAATCACGATAACATTACTACATAGTATTAAAATATTTGAAAAGAACAAAGTGTAAACTACCAAAAAATGATATTGCATCACGTCATCTTTGAAATACTATAATAGAAGGTCGACGACATGTCAATGATGTTAATGCGTAGATTAACCGGTAAAATAGAACTTATTACATATCAAAGTTGCTTCAAGGAACCACAAAAAAAAATGGGTCTTCCCCTAAAAAGCCCTCCGGCACAATATTATTCTAATGTTTCTATGATGTAATAATCACACATTTTTTATGGATTATGATCATTATCTGGTGTAAAAGTGAAAATCCTTTACTTCTATAATGAATAATAAATCAGCAATGACGTTGGTATAATTTCACAAACTAATCATCATCTCTTAAGAGATAATGTAATTATTCCAAGGTTAATTAAAAATCCTACCTGGCTGTATCAAAAGATAAAATGAGTGTCAAAAGTTTAAACCTAAGTGCATTAATTATTAATGACATTATAAACTCTTCTGTATAAGTATTGCATTTATTTATGGACCGCAGTAAATGTTTTTTAATTTTTTGAATGACGCAGTCCGCATTTAAAAATGTATTTCAGCATTTTATTAGCTCTAAACATTCTATATCAACAAGGTTAAAGTCCAATTCAGATGAATTCAAGTATAGGTACGATGAAAAGAAAGATATTTTTCGAATCCAACGAAATATATGTTATTCCATATATATATATATAACTCGTACATGATTCCTATTTTGAAACGAACGCATTATGTATATATAATATTAGTATAGCCAAGATATCTTATAAAAAAGGTGCTAAAAATATCTGTGCTCTACGCACTCATTAATTAAAGGTCAGAAAATTAAATATCACATGAACGTCTCGACCAACCACCTTGATAGTACATTCGCCCAACGAATTTGCCAATATTTTAATGCGATACAGCCTCGAAGTTCCTTTGACACCGGTCTCACGACCTTGTCTGAAAAAGCAATGGACAAAAGGTAATTGATCCTTCCATCCGCTATTTCCTTAGCCCGACTATCGAGAATCGGAAAGGAGAAGTCGATCGCGTACAAGCCTGGTGTCAAGAATATTCAAGGACGAGTAAAAATTTTAAGGTCATTGATTTCGACAAATGCTATTTCATAAGGTGTGATGATTTAATTTAGGCGACGATCTGAATGAAGCAATAATGGAAATTTAAGCGTTCTTTGATGGTGTTGTTGGTTCCTTGATGTAGATATAATTAGGAATTCCCGGAAAAACACAGCATTCCGCGACTAATGCCCGTAAACAAATTTATCAACTGTGGTTCCAAGAAAGACCGGTGATATTCTTAATTGTATACAATTTTGTTAATTATTCAATTATATACAGAATGTCTCGACTATTTTGTTTTCAAAAATTGTATTATGCTCACAATAAGTGTCATTTTATGAATGTCTCTAAATTCTGTTTTTATACAAAATTCCTTGTTGAGGAAATAAAAGAATTCTAAGTATTCGATCATGTTAGATAAGTTTTAAGAATCAAATATTTATAACTCGATTTATAATTCCTTATAATAGTCAAAAATGATACGGTACGCTTACACTTTACCTTTACAGAGACAACTTTTTACTTTCCGCTAACGCATAATATTTAATCATGTCATTAATTTTGTAGGCAAATTTACCTACCATTCCCATAGAGAATCATATATTCTCTAATAAAATTATAGTACCTATTTTAATACCACAGTCTGAGTTATTTAGAAGACCTTAACGAGTTGCTTTCTATTATGCTCTGATACTATTTCATCTGTGTAAAATTAAACACATCATTCGCGAAGAAATCGGTAAGCTAATATAAAATACCAAGTGATTAATGAAAATTTTTCTCCTCAAATATTATTAATCGACGTTGCTGTAGAAAAGTAGATGTAAAGATCAGCAAGAAAATTGTTTTCAACATACTAACCAGGACAAACATTATCGACTCCTCGAGTTCGCAGTTTAACGATCCAAAGGCTGATCTACATAAGCGATAGCACAAAAATCCCAAACATTCCAAACCGATTTCCGCTCGCAAGCAAAACCCCCTCGATAAAAGTGAAACGGCAAAAAGACGATCAACCGCAGGATAAAAATTTTCCACAACAGAACAGAATTCCAGCTGCCGTTCGACGAGCAAAAAAAAACTAAGACAAAATAGAAAAACCGCTCGTGAAAGCAAAGAAATCGGCGTTCAAACGAAACGAGCTGCATCGTGCACATCAGAAGCGAGAGGAAGAAGAAGAGGAGGAGAATAAAAAAGGAAGACTCGCGCGAATAATCGCCTATACTCGCTAGGTTACGCGGCGCATCGAGAAATCTCATTAGACCACGAGCTTGTACACAGAGGAGATGAATGGACCGGACCCGTTTCCTTCTCTCTTAATACGCGCGCTTATAGAAATCGACCTGAATCGCCAATAGGACACGGAGGCGCAGTGGCAGCCCACGACTCTCTTTGCGCTGTATCACTTCTCGTTTTTAACGCCTCGTGCCTGCCCCCCACCACCGCCACCGCTCTTCGACGCTTTATCCTATACAGCGGAGAGCCGATTCGCGCAGACAATGAAACCCATTAACCAGCTGTGCCAGATACCTGATTATGCCCCCAGCCACTGCACTTCCTTGCTTCTTTCGCCGCGATGGGGCTTTTTATCGGTCAAAAGGTAGAGGACGCCGCTGAGATTATGCAAGGGACACAGTTTACGGTGAGATGGTATATAGTATACGAGAGTCGACGAGTGCAGAGGAAGATTTATGTGTCCAAGTTTTCATCTAAGAACATGTTTTACAATGGATTTTATTTATACTACAGGAGAATTTATTTCATTTTTAAATTGATATAAAATTTTTATTTAATGTTACATCAAAAATAAAAATAAACTGATACATAAATAAGCTTTATCAGATAATGTTACTATTTTTTACGGACTTTCGTTTTTTTTCCATTAAAATATAGTATCGAGCAAGTCGAATTTATTAATATTATTCAAACAATTTACGGTCTTAAAGTATTCTAAATTTGATCATCAAATCTCCAGTACACGCAGCTATGTACAGTTATGAATAAACTTGTAATTTAAGTGTAATAAATTCATACTTATACTGAGTATTTCGCTTAAGTAGAACTCTTAGTAGTTGAAAATTTCAAATTCGTTCTGTGAAAAACGGTATAATATGTGGTACGAACTGAACAAACTGTAATTACCTAATGTGTTTTCACGAATATCTCATATATCATTCAATATGATTTATTTCAATACATTTTGATGTTCTCCTAAAAAAATAGTTGTTGCCTTTTTCCCATCAAATCAATTGCAGTGCTTCATCGTAAGAACATATAAATAATTAATTATGACAATAATTACGTTACCTGTAGACGAAGGGACCGACCTCCTGGAGCTTCGGTTTCTCTTGATAATTCAGAAAGCTATCGGCATTCGTCACGTTGAATATGTACACTTTGGTCAGACGCACGACGCCCGGCTTCTGCCAATATTGAAAGCTGAGCGAGCCGTTCCACAGCCTCAATTGCTATCATTAAATAATAAAAACTTTAGAATTCGCCATTGACGCGCTTTCTACTGAGCTACACGGATTGGATAAGTGGAGAGATTTTACAATTGATATCAGCGAGTGTCGAACGAAGGGCCAGGTGCAATAACTTACTTAGCATTCGAATGCATAAAACATTAAGGGGTTAAAAGATTCGCGGTATTGCTAGGCCATTAGTGCTTTTATGCGAAAAGAATTTACATTCGAGGCACAGCCTAATGCAAGTGACATCGATTTCATTAATTAAGGTTCATTAAAACGACTATCCAATCATAAGCAGCGAAAATTCACAGAGATCCACTATACTAACCGAGACGGTATAATAATGACGTTTCTAAGTGAAAGACTCTCGTTAACCCGCATCTCCCTCAGTTTCAACAATGATCTCGACGGTAATTTCTCTCATTTGCCCGCGAGGAGCATGTAATATCTAGATTTTGTTCGCTTGCGCGCTTTGCCAACTGGCTTTATACCCAAGGTAAAGTGTCTCGCGCGAGTAGAAGCCAAGTGTGTGTACGGGTAATATCAAGTTCACGCCTCGTGAATTTATCGGTCGCAGAGCTGCTCCCAATCTTACAATGGAGTCTCTTAACGATCTCTAAGCCCGTATCTTACATACACAAAACTTTCGAAAATCCGTTTATACGTTCTCCCAAAGGTATTAGACCCCGTATGTGTAGTGTATAAAACAAAAAAAAAATAAGGAGTTACTTACTCGTAAAATGACATAATCGACCCATGGTATGCTGCTAAGTATGATGCCTATTGTCAGGGCAAGAAGTCCGAAGAGTATTACTGCTATTCTACCTGAAACATTGAGAGAAAAAAAAGATCGATGAGGCAACGTTATACATTCTTTTTTTTTTATGTGGGAAAAGAAATTAATTTTATCACACATATTTCTTAAATCGGTATACGAGGGGAGTATCGAACGGTATTGGTCAACCCGAACCACTTTAAACACGATATTAATTATGTTGAAATTCGTATAAGCAAAGGTTTTTAAATCGGCAGGAATCGTGCGTGTGTGTTGGCCAATGTATTCAATCGACATATACGAGATACATATACATTTTTATTCTATTTCTGTCGTAATCTATACAGCTGGAGGATAATTAATTTTAGCGGATGTTGAAAGGAGATTGTTTCACGTATAAAAAAAACTACGTCTAATTGTTTTTTAATGCGAGGTCAAAATATCTCAATTCTAAACTCGCGAGCTCGAACGCAATTTAATAATTGTTATCTTCAAAGTGCATCCTACAGGACCCATAAACAATAGGATGGATTACGCATTCATCATAATCGAACTTGAGTAATTTCTAGGCATTCTTCTGCTTTATTTTTTAATCATCATCTTGCGAAACTTATTTAAAAAAGCAATCAATCGCTAAAGCTGTTGTACGCTAAACAAATTGGAGTTTCAAAATTTACGCGCAGCATCACTTGCACAATGTGTCATACATATCTCTCAGCGAATAATTAATACGGGAATCCTCCTCTGGCGCGACTGGCACATCATGCATCTACGCACACACACACACACACACACGTAGTCTAGTAAACAAGAAACTTCATTTTCAAATTAACGACCACTCGGCTCGGTTCTAAAAGTGCAATAATGCAGACGCTAAGACTCATGTGCACGCAGCAGCATATAGCGAGGGTATTAACGAGTCTCGCGCGCATGCACAGGAAGACTTTCACATAATTTTCCCATTCATGAAGAAGTTCTCGCTATGCTAAGCGATGAACGTCGCAGAGTGAAAGAGAGAGAGAGAGAGAGAGAGAGAGAGAGAGAGAGAAATGCACCAAGCGGTGAAAGGAAATTTTATGATAAGCGAGCCTCTCGTAATCGTTAAATAGGCCAGGCGCGCGCGCGCCACACTCGCCTCGTTGACCGAGATACGGCCTTTACTTTGGAACGCGTTAAGAGATCCTGGCACCTACCCTTTATTTGTCGCGATAGTACGATCGCACCAATTAACTATGTGCCTTCATTTCGTTTCGTCCGAATGACAAAAAAGTATGTTTCGTATTCTTGTAATGATTTTACTTGATTAAAGTCCAAATATTTGTGCTTTTATACAGGAACTAATTCGTAGAGCAATAATAATTAAAACAGTAATAAATTAAAATATGATCACAGATCCATCTGAAATTTAACCTTTTAATCTCACAATATTTATTTCTCATAAGAGCCGATACGAATTTTTAGAACTACTATTATCCCGTATAAGCCCATCAAAATTACCAACTCGTTGCTAACTCGTTGGACAAACTACACTGCTCGAGATAAGTATAGGCCACGCGTTTGCCCTATACCTGTATTAACAAGTGCCGCATGCCTATACCTGTATAAAAGTACAGAGTTACCGGTTTCTCAAGCGTGCAGAGTCCCGGCTCCGTGTATACCACTGCACAGAGAGCAAGCGGGTAGCAAGGTCAGGTGCGCTATATATGCTGCAGCAGCGGCGGCGGCGACTGCGGATGAGTTCGCGCGCGACGTCACGCGACCCAGACTCTTACTCCTGGCAGTAAGCGAAACTGCACAGCTATAGAGTACCACCACGCGAGAGCCGATTTTGTAGGTTAATCGCGAGCGCCTCGTGTAGCTCGTGTCGTTTTCCTATATATATATATATATTGTTTTGGCGGCTTCGCGTGCTTTTAGTTGAGGTGAATGGAAAATTTTCTTTTTTTTATTGATCGATGATTGACTACTGTAGGCATTAAAATGCAAGGCCTGGATGGATTTTTATAACTATCTTATTAGCCTATAATTTAGAATTAAATATTAAAATGTGTAATGAAGTTTCTTCGCATAAGAATTACGTATGTTCGAAACTACAACGAATCGTTTATCCACGTGTCTTATGGCCAGTCGATCAACACGACGCATATTTAGGAACGAAAAACACATCTAGTACTTATAGTTTCCGATCAAAACATTCTGCGCGTTCACGAAAAACAAACTCTGACCGATGATTATTTGCATACATACGCGTATGTGAAAAAAAAACACCTGTGTGTGACAAACATGAATTGCAGCGTGCGCAGTGCAGTAATGTCTGTGATAGAAAAATCAAAATGTTCCGAAAAAAAATAAATAAGAAAAAAACTAATGAGTAAAATATCCACCTAGTGCATTTTCCTTATTTCTGTCAACAAGACAAATTATATTGACAATTTTGTTAGGCTAAAATGTAAATCAATATTGAATCCTTATAAAATAATTACATAAATAGAATCATTCAAGCAATTACAGAAACATCTTTACTAATATGCGATAAAATTGCTACCTTCTTGTAGTTTTTGCCGTATGTAAAAAGCAAACGTTTTCACATAATCGCTTCGTCATCTAAAAATGCTGTCATAATAAACAAAATGCGTGAAATAATTAAGCCAAATGTATTATTCGCGTGCATCACCGACCGGAAAGAAAGCTACACAGAGAAATGTAGTTCACGATTTTCCTTTTTCGTCGAGGAAAAAGTCACGTTAAAAAAAACGAAGCAAGGTGCATAATCTATCACGTGCAAATTCTCTTAACTACCATTCCGAGGATTGCACTCAGCTCGTCTCGTAAATCCTCGATCCAACACCACACTTTACAATCGCAATGATTTCTGTTCGCTCGAAAAGTTGGTCACTTCTTGTCTCCTCCCCTGTCAGTGCTTCTACATACACACAAAGTCGGTTATTAAAGTCACCGCGAGGGTTCAAGAGCAGTAAAGCTAATGAGCGCTTAAAAGATCGTTAACTTCTTCTCCTCCTTTGTGGAGCGGCGGCGCGGCATCGAAATCGCAATACGTACGCTACATCTCACCCGTATACATGTGTGGTTGGTATATACGTCAAGGATGACGCGCCTATAAACCCACAATCTCTCTCGCGAGAGTATATACATACGCGAGGACAAAAATACTCACGCACGCGGAGAGATATTCCTTTTTTTTTATGTAAAAAAGAGATTTCGCAGTCGCAACGAAACGCGCCGCGATGCTGCACATTCTTGAGAAAAAAGAAAGAGCCGTGCGCTCCAAAGCTATTGCATAATATATATTATTTTTTTTTATTCCGATATTCACCTGCGTGCACTTTAGCCGCGGTGCTTCATCTAACGAGCCCAACGCTATACGGATTGACAAAAACTTTTGCAATCCGGCTAATACGAGCCGGAGATTTTACCGTTAGAAATTGCATCAATCACCTTTGAGAGAATATTGTGTGAAAACTACTTTGGTGGCGGAAAATAGGTATGGAAAATCAGGTGTGCAGCTTTTTTGTACCCATTTCACTCGAAATATATATGTTGGTTAACGCTAACAAATCATATTTTCACTTTGATTGAAGCGACTTTCGAATTCTACAATTAGCAGATAGATCTGAGATTTCAAAGTGTACTTTATGCTTGCTCGAACAGTTAACGTCACTCCGAATTCTGATGAACCATCTGAATTTTTCATACTGAATTCTAAGTAGTCCATCCAAATTTTTTACCATCTCATTTTACTTGTGCATGCATGACCATTCGGTATAGAAAGTACTTAATTAAATTATTTATAATACACCTAACCATGAAACATCGCAATTCTCATTTTCCAATTAATCGTTTGCTCATCGCACGAAAAAGATCATTCACATTAAAGTTCCTTCGCTCACATGCAACGCCACGCTTCATTCAATACAACTGTCGCACACTTGAGTAAACGCGCGCGAGCAATTAAATTACGTAATTCAATAAATATTCGATGTTCTCGCACCGCCGACTGCATCGAGCCGACAGCGACAAAATCTCAAGGTACTCAAGTCTATCCTTACATTTTCCCATCCAATTTTCTCCGTTTCACACACGTATGTATAAGGGGTCGCGGAGCCATAAATAACCATAAAAGCAAATTAACCGAATAACGCGCTATTCGCGTTACCCGAAATCCGTAACGCACTCGATACATCAAACAATCATCTCGTGATTCCACACTCCCAAGCTCCGGCCACATATAACATTTATGTAAGCTTGCGCAACTTTCCGTTACACCTATTGCTGAATTCTCGAATGTACTCCCAAGTAACCTCACGGATATGTTTCGATTCTACCCTTATACTATACATGAGTTTACGTGCACCGCGGCTACTGTGATACATTGCGAATGGAAGATAAAAAAAGCTAGGAGAATTAATTATATCGAGCGATACACGCGCCATATCCATGTTTATATCGCGCAGCATCCACAGAGGTAACGGCCCGCACGCGAAAGTCATTCCCGGAGGAAAGTCGCGCGGATTAGAAAACGCAACGGGGAAAAACGTAACGAGTTACGAGTAGCGGGTATATCTCGAACTAGCAGTGGCCAGTTGCTTTAGGATCGATATTTAATGTTACATCGATCATCCGTTTTAACTTGCCGTTTTCCTTTCTCGATGTCTACTGCTTTTATATAGATTATCCTTGCTATACATCGGACTTCCCAATCGGATTTCATTTTTCTGCATTTTTGTTCGATTATTGTGGTTCAATTCTCAGACTTTCTTATATTTATATTAGTATTTAAAAAAAGACCTAAATTAAAACGATTTATTATCTGGTACAAATACTATTTGCATATTTGTTGCGACTACATCTGAAAAATTCCAATAAGTTTAAACTAGAATTGCGATATTTAATTAATAGAAAATTGTATACTTCACGCACATTTCGACTAATTTTTACATCCTTATTATAAATAGTACAATAACAACAAAATATGTATTAGCGAATGAAAAATAATTCGCAATGAAAAAACTAGACGTACATTAATGTTCTAGCTCAGAAAAAGCTCGTAAAAACATTGCAAATGTTATGGAATGAATGCAAGACAAAAAAAAATCTACACAAGTTAATTCATGCTCGTTATGTAGTAAACCACCATTTATTTTCATAGGAAATTCCTATTATTGCTCAAATACAACTACAACAGTCAACGTAATATTTCTCAACGGTCGATGATGACTTTATTTGTATTAAATAACACCTCCAACCAGAAAATCACCTTATACGCATCCGCTTCAGCAGACACTCTATCAATTATCCAAAACGTCGAATGATCCTGAGCCGCAAGACCCAACAAAAAACTAGTTCTTTCGCAACGCATCCCCATAAAATCATCATATATCCATAAATCACAGGTTACCCGTATGCGCGTGGTCATGCTCCAAAATTCCAAAACTAAAGAAATTCGACGAAGAATTAGCATTAAACGAGAGAGGTGGGTCCACAGGCGTGAAAGGCTGGCGCGGTCCTTGTTGTAAAGCAGCAGCCAAAGAGCGTCGGCAAGGTCGCGAGCCCCGAAAAGAGCTTTCATTGCGTCGCGTCTCGTGACCCTGAGTTCGATGTATGGGTACAAGGAGCAGCAGCAGCTCTCGCGTATATACGTCTAACTGTGAATATAAGCGGGAGAGTGTCAAAGTATCCGCAGACTCTTTCTCCCCGAGCCGCGCGCGCACTTTGCAGTCCTTCGTTCTCTGTGTGTATAGGCGACTCAGCTGTCAGGGACGCGAGACAGGTGGAGAACGCGACCGCATGCCAAGCGCGATTTTGAAGGGCTAAGCAGCTATTATGAGAAAGCTGAAAATTTGTGCGTCATGGTACTGTTGTTAATTATCATTGAGAAAGTGCAGAGCCTCGATATTCTTCCAATTGTCTTAGGTAAAATAGCGCATTGCCGTGCTATATCGTTACAAACATGCTTTATCGATTAAAAAGAAAAAATACGTTATGTCCTTGCCACTGGCATCATTTTCGTCGTATCTAGAATTAAAGATAATAACTGAAGCGTTGACAGAACGCAAAAACTTATTATCCTAGCGTGATACGAGTACATATTTTCATATTTCAACTTTAAAGCGAAAAAGCTTATGCCAGCACAGATTGATTGATTTGAAAAATGTCAGGAGCTTTCAATCGTGACGTTGCAGGCCTTAACATTCCAATTAAACGATCGGTACACATTAATTCAACGCCCCATTTATCTTAGAAGCGAAGACTTCCACTTGGAAATGCGCTACTTCGAGGGGCGATTTTATGTGACGTTGCAAAAATCAAGTGCAGTACTGATCTCTTGATAATGATTTATCGGGTGCTAGAACTTGTAAGAGCTTTATTTTTAGGCGATTTACTTGATATGAAAAAATACAGTCATAGTTTTATAGTTGTAAAAAATATTTTAAAGAAAAAGTATGGTAAATGGTAATAGAAATCGGAATGACCTTGCAAATTATTGTAAATGGGATTTGCGATATTAAAAGACTTATATCTAAGACCTTTTATTATCTATCATATAACCTAATCAATTAAATGTATTAACAAACTTTTCTTGTTTAAGAAAAATAATAAACATTGTTTGTTAATAATAGGAGCGCGAAATTCGAAGAGAGTCCTTTTGAATATTGAAATTATATTTATATACATAGCGATTAGCACCTAAAAATTAACGATCGAAAAATATAACATATTAAAAATTAAGTTTTAAGTTTCTTTGAATAATTTAAATAGTAAACGATGAATGCAAAAATGCTAATTACAGTTAGAAGTGCACTCCAGTTTTTTTTCATTTTAGTTAGACTTGATGGATTGGCACTACCAATGTTTATGCGTGCCAGAGAAATTATATGGGTGTGATGCTGAGAGATTTAGTGACGTTCAATCTTAAAGTAGGATAAGAAGCTACTTCAATGATGCGGTAATGATATGTATTGAGTGTTTCTGGGTAGCGCAAATTCGTATTTTTTGCATATACCGTATAAATGTATGATTTTTTACAACAATGATAATGGATAACAAAATGAATCATTTACATGATGCTTTATTCATTATATATATATATATATATATATATCATTGATTATTTTATGTTAAAATTTCTGTACGTAAAATTTATAATTACGCTTAAAAAAGATCAAATTGAATTGAGCAGATTTCATTATGTCGTATAATCTTCAAGCGAGAAAAAAATAAAATCGATAACATCGCGTGTCCTTGCTTTTCATACGCTCTATGAATGAATGAAGAAGGTAAGTCTACGAATTTAGTCCCTTCTCACAAGCAGATACATTTCATTGAAATGTTGATTCCATGTAAATGATGTAAACAACCGTAGCGATACCATGTTTCGAGATAAAATCTTTCCAATTAGACGAGAAGAAAAACAAACTAACAATTTTTACCATTCATAATTACATTACATTAACAAATTTAATCAATATCAAGTAAACATCGATCTATAGTCTAGTTATAAAGAAAACTCATATCAAAGGATACCCCAAATATTATTTTAATTTTCCCCAATTCATTTAGCATATCCAAACTCACAGCACGATTAAACTGTCTTAACTATACAAGATCCTCTTAGTGCGGGCCAATTAGCCATCCGAAATTGGCGCGCTCTCCCCAAGCCTCGACAGCAAGGAGAGTCGACACAACCCAGGCACAAGCAATGAAAAGTCTCTCCCGCGGTCCATACACACACTAAACGCGCGTGGCGTGAAAGTGCACCGCGGCGCGTGGATACAGGTGCCGTGCAGTACTCGCACATATGCACACGCACGCGCAGTGTCTCTGGATTCGCGTTCGCGTTACTGCAACTGTTATACAGAGAGTCATTACTCGCGGGCGAGCCGGCCGAGTCAAAGCGCGTAGTAGTTGCATAAACTCTCCTCTCGATCTCTCCTTTCTCGTCCCCCCCTGTGGTGCAGTAGCAGCCACCGGTTAGTCGCGCCATTGGCAAATCATTCCCAAAGCATTCGTTCTCTCTCTCGATCCGATCTTGGCACGAGAACTGCAGCTCAGACATTGAAGAAAGTTCAGAGCTCGATGATATTGAGCTTCGAGTTTCGCGCGCCTATTGTCTTCGATTTGTATATGTATACGCGTTTAGCTGTGCTGCGAGGAGGATTTTTTTTCGTTCGCGGACCGCGACTGTTTGTCCATTTTGCTTGTTTTCCTTTCCTGTGTACAATGTGCAGTGATTATGAATTTTGTAGCGTGTCTGTCGCGGATTAACATTGATTTTCATATAGAAATAACCTTTCGTGATTCGTAAGGCCTTAGCCGATGTACAAAACCTGTTTATTTTTTAGTATCGGCATCGTATATCGATAATTTATGGTCTGTTTCTTTCATTCATTTTTGTGACACTGGACAAACGACGATTTTAATTCTATATGCATAGGAATGGCTATATTGTTCGAGAGCAAGAAGGTGAAACGAGCGCAACGCGTGTCGTTTGCGAAAGTGAAAAATATTCAGAACAAACCGAGTTTCGTCTCGCTATGCGTACTACCGACTACTTAAAACTACTCAATAGCATTCGTCGAGTCGATCGTTACACTCAAATGACTCGATTATCTCTCGCATCTCTGAAAAATGTCTCAATGCGATATCTTGCACTATACGATATATGCAACCACTTGGAGCAGCCGAAACAAATCGAAGAGGGAAAAAAATCCATTTCTCAATCTGGATCTTTCACTTTTTTTTTGCTTTCTCTCCATTCTGCTGTTCTATACGAAGAAATAATAATGATACACAATCGGCAATTTCATTGCGCAAAGTATCACCTGTCGAAACTACGCGAACGCGGCAGCGCTTATATAGTTCATAGGTATATTTATACGAATTTCGTGCCCATTTTTTTTCTATCCAGCACATGAGAGCCGATGACATAACAGGGCCGAGGAGCACGCGAGCGAACTCATATCGCGGGTATCCGCAATGCTGACAAAATAGAAAGAGTATTGTAAACAATGTACACGTGGCTAATAGAAATATGAATGCTGCGACAGAACGAGCATTTATGTCGATGAGTGTGCGGAATAAAACGATGAGGAAATGTGTTGCGAGTTTTTTTTAACCGAAAAAAAATGGTGGCTTCCTCAGATCGATTTCTTTTTATTTTTCATCCAAGGCAAATGTGTTTGTGTCACGCGTGCGCGGAAATGGCGTAAATCATCGTTGCACACCAGTGGGGACTTGAGTTCGATCACGTATGCATCGTTAAATGTATGACGCGCTTCTGGGCTCTTTTTTTTGTGAGTCTTTTGGCTAATGGCTTCGCGAAACGAATATCTTTCACTTTTTATGCGTTGCAGTGTCAAAAATACCGATCTTTGCGGTTATGATACTCATTTCCTTATGCGATATGTATCCTTGCGTGAAGCGTCCAATTGAAAAAAAAGATCGCTACTAGAAATTGTCTATTATACAGTGATATTTTACACTGATGTATATGCAGTGATATTTTGCTTGTTTGCGTAGTAGGAAATCGTACCGAAGGCCAACTCGGAATATTGAAGTTTCCCTCGCCGTGATCATCAACTTTTACTTCCTACTTTTACAAGCTTGAATACGCCCTTTTTGTACAGTCTTATAATTTTTATCAGGCAAATGAATGTTCACTTCTGATCCGGAATGACCAAACATTTTATAAGCAAGTATTTATGGCCATTGTAACATTACGGACTTAACAATATGCTACTTAATCAAACAACATTTTCTTCTTATAATTCAATATGAAAAATGTTGATCATTATGTATTATACGCCCTTTATTCTGCCACCTCTCACAATCCAATCCAAATTTAACTGTATAAAGTGAATGTAAGAATAATTGGTTTACGTCGAAAAATCGAGAAAGAAGAAAATTCAATCTCAGGCCGTATATCTCAAAGAACATGTTCCGGTGCGCCAGGATATTTGAACTTGAAAAAGTCGAAAATGCTTTAATCAGCATGAGCGCGGCAGAAAAGAAAGCACTGGGCGTACTCCTTACGCGTAAAACACAGACTGCAATCACGGTTCAAAATTACAAAATGATCGATGAATTTATTAATTAACGAAGAAAGTGATCGTCATGCTTTGTTCCGTTAGCCTTTCAATTTTCATTAAACTCATTATGCGCTGGCTCGAGATTAATGAATGAATCAATGAAACACCGGAATTCACCTTTCCTCTACTCAGCGAAGAATGTGAAAGAAGCAACAACCGATTTCTGTCCGTAAGAATTTCCATGAATTATAATAAAAAGAAGGGATTCCCATCCTTCGACCACAATCTCAAATTTCAGCGAATTCACGCCTGTATTAAACGCCGCCTATAAATAAACACAAATAGAAGCCGATAGTCGGCAGGTAACAACAGCAGCAGCAATCTGGCCATGTGGCAATGGTCTTTCTCGGAGAGAGATACATATCTCTCGTTTTTTCCTTGCTCGCACTCGCCTTTTTTCCCCTCTGCGCGCGCGCGAGTTCTCGTTTCGTAAAAGCCCGCCGGTCCCCAAGGTTAGGTCCAAAATTCCACGCGTGCTCCGATCGAGTGTATATACGAACCGAGCGCCGATGAACGGGCGCGCGACCGCCACCTCGGGAAAATTACCTTTCCAAGTGGAGCTGCTCTCTCGTGCAGCGGTTGATCAACCTCGTGTGGCAGTGTAAGAGCGCGGAGTATAGACCCGCTGCAAGAGCACCAATTATTTCGTTCCATTACCTTCTCCTCAAGTTTTCTGTATCGAGCGGAATGCCGTATAGTCACACCGACAACTTGACAAATCCATTATTTTTTTTAATTGATAAGTGCTCTTTGCACTCTTCACGCCGCCATCAAGATCCCGAGTATAGGGTTGCGTAACGATACTCCACATATTTGCGTATGCAATTTTGCACTCGTTCAATTCGATTTCTCTATAGGTAGGGATGACATACGATTTGTAGGACACGTGCGCGCATCGAAATCACAGGTTTTGATAACATTTGCTGTACGGAAATCCAAGGAAAATGATTTCAAAGACGTGAGCGCGTGAATGGGGAATTTTTTTGAAAACACGCAAATCGTTCCTATGGTATCAAGAATACCAAGAAGAATACCAAGAATGTATTATGTTTCATTGAATGAAGATGTAAATTGGCGAAAAAATTAAAATACTTAAATATGATCGCTAAATTAGCCGTAATGACTCTCTTGTTTATCTTGATAGATATAATCAATTGCTCTAAGTACGAGCCATTACCGCCGTCTGATTAGGACAACGCTTACATTTACAAGCCCACCATACACAAGCCGATTACGTACCAATGACGCTCGTAATTGCACGTTTCCATTTCTTATAATGAAATTACTGCCCCGACAATGTACTATTATACATCGGAGTAAGACACTTTCTTATGAAACAAAAGGCCCCCCTCAGGCTCATTATAACTCTCGATAATAGGTGATTTTATGTAATCTATATAGAAGGATCGGTATATAGAAAGCTTCCATCCACGCTGCGTAGGCACACTTCTGCGGCGCTCAGTGTCTTTCTGGTCTCTCCTATATATATATATATATATATATATACGCCTTATACGCATGTATCGTGCACTACCGTTGGCGTGTATTTAATCGTAGCTGCCGCACTATTATTTCAGCTCGTGGCACGACCCTCGTGACATTCCGTACGAAATTTTTTGTCACCCCTTGGCTCTCGTACCTTTTTTTTGTTTGTTGCGCAGACATGCGAGTGCTACACGTCCATCACGTGTACGATTGCTCCAGTTTGCCCTAGTTTTTTGTTTCGGAGCGCTTCGAGATTGTGCGCGTTTATTTTTAGAAAAAAAATATTTGCTTTTCCACATTGGCCGATCTTTGCGCGTTCGAATGAAACGTTACGTTGACTTGTCTTTTCATTTGAATTAGTTGCGATGCTGGTCACTTTTCTACGAAATATTATGCGGACCTTTTTTGTAGAAAATTTCTGGGAAAACCTTACAGTCAACGGAGTATACTTTGACGAAAAATATGAAGATTAACGTGAATCACTGGACAGTTACTTTTTTAAATGGCGGTTATTTTTACATTTAAGTTCGTGGTTACGCCAAAGTGCGTGTAAAGGAAGCTAATGCATTATCGTTAGTATATTGTCCCAACGAGATAATATCTTGACGATGCTATTCATGCATTATATAACGAGTTCTTCTGCACATATAATGACTGCAGCATATGAATTCTTGAAGGTGCACAGATTTACCAGTTAGTCCACGAAAACGTTAGTCCCTTTTTTCCACAAATTTTCGTTCTTCCAAGTATAATTGATATACGCTTTATTTTTCATTTCAATAATATCACGCGAAAGAATCGTCGATTCAGTCGATTGATATTGAAAAGAAAAGAAGCACAGTAAAGCACAGGCCTCCTTTTCCGCATTCGCGATCGCCGCGTCTCCCCGCAAATATACACACAACAAACGTGCCCGGGCGCGTCAATGAAAATGCGCGCGGCGGTGCAATGTAATCCAACAGCATATGGCAAGGAGCAGGCAAATGAGAGAGAGAGAGAGAGAGAGAGAGAAAATCGCATTAGCCGTCACATATACTCCGCCAGCAAAGGCTTGTTTGTTCAAGCATACAGGAAGCTGCGACCACAGAGCATCAACATACGGGCCCCGAGGAGCCAGTGTGTGTGTACGAAAACGTAAAACGCGACCACCACCGCTACGCGTGTGTTTCTTGCCCCATTTACACTTTGAATCAGTTTACGAGGTGTACTTTTTGCTTGTCGTGTGCAACTAACGCTGACTTTCAGGAGGTCTTGACGTGATTGCACATGAGAAAAAGTGTTAGCAAGTTTTTGAGAGTCGGTGATGACAATAGGAACTAATGACTAACTATCGGAATATGCGCTTATTAATCGCAAAATGGATATGTACGCAACTTGTTTGGACTTTGGGTTGTGAAACGATAGCCCGTTAAGTGCAACTTTAATAATGTGTTAGTGATGCGCTATCATTAGCTGATTAGGTTTTTCGAAGTTGGCAATCGTAGTTTCTTTACGAAACAATCGATATTACGCATATTGCAGTACAATTATTATTAGAACGTCCGTATCATCGTATTGCTCTTTATGACTGGCTGACAAAAAAATGAAAAGTGTGACGGAATAAATGTTATGAAATATTTCATTTTCTAAATTTCTTATAGATAAGAAGAATTTTTCTGGATATAATAAGATCTTTTTATTCTCTATCTGTTGCTATACTACTATATGGACTAATTAGAACTCAAAATTCTTGTGCAGTAAGAAACGTTATCATGATAATCAATAATGTAATCGACTTACACTTGTATTTTCACATAAATAAAAACAAATATTATAATCAAATCGACTAAAATAATGAAACGAGTGTTTATTTGAACCCACTTAATTTTCTAAATCCCAGTTCCCTTCCCCAAGGAAACACTCGAACGAACTTTCTAAGAATCCAGCGTAAAAGGGTCAGACGTCAGATGGTATCATCCCACACTAGAGAGAGAGAGAGAGAGAGTGAGAGAGAAAAGACACACGGCTCAGAGCTCACCACCGCCTGCGCGAATCCTCGATGCAATTGCATTCGCGGAACGTATCGGAGGGGAAATTGAAAATACAAGCCGGCAGCACTTACATCCGCGATGATTATGAGAGAGCCGCGTGGGTATATACACATAGCGTGGACGATACCGGAATGTTAATCGGATACGAGAGGCCCTTGGTTAACCGTGGAGAACCGTACGTATGCAAAACATGTGACTGCGCGTGTATATATGTAAGTTTCTTTGCTGTTTCGGTCGAATTTACCTTTTTTTTTTGGCTCATAATTGCCGAAATTTTGAGGGGATTCACGCGGTGGAATACAATTTTAGTAGGTCAGCACGGTTGTTTTTGCGCGTGTAACTACCGAGCGGACGAGGAATTTTGATCTTTTTTTTTGTTTTGAAGTTACGTAAATTATGGTGTCGATGTAATAAGAGTGTCTTTGATGAATTTTAATTATTTTTTTTTATTTCTAGTTGCAAAGCAAAATCACTTAAGTGTTTAAGAGAAATGACCAAGGAAATCTGAAACTTTAAATATTATTCATGGCAATATTTGTAAACAAACAATAAATAATTCAAAAAGGATTGATATTTCCATTCCAATTAATTTCTTGTGAAAAGAAATTTCCTGATACGTAGATTATCCTGTGCGGCGGCATTTGCAATTCATTAAAGTGAGTCCATCAATTACTCAAAGTCATAATTGAGAAAAGTACTGGTTATATTTTAATGGCCTAGAAGTTTATTGGAAATAGCGTAATAAATCGCTAGCAGAAAAAAACAATAATAATTAGAAGCAAGCTCGTAATTATAAACTCAGTTATCCTAATAACGTTGTGCATTTGCAGTTATAGTAAAATATAAGTGCAATAATCAAAATGGAAACCTTTTTTTTCTGAATAGAAATCACTCCTGTCAGTTTATGAGTCAATATGAGTAATATCTTATAATTTCTGGCATTATAAATTATCATTACAATGAAATCGACATACCGAATTAAAATCTCATCCATCGTTCAGTAATGCATACTTTCAACACCTTCCGTAACGCTAAATCATTTCCTTACAATGTGAGCAATTATCCACTCACGCGCGATAAATGAGCGTGAAATAAAGATGTCAAAATCACATTGAAAAATAAAGCTAGATAAATTTCTTCATTTTTTCCAAGCTTTACTTTAGCAATGCTATATATTTAATTAAATACTATATCAATATGGTTTCCGTTTATCCTCTTTACCTTGATCTAGATTTCTTTTATGCCGTTTCATAATGTCTGCATCGGCAAACGAAACGAAGAAAAAAAACAAATCCACATTCCTGCAGTAAGATTAGAATAAACGCAAATAATAAAAACAGCCATTCACCTAATGACAGTACTTAATAATATCGTCGTTTCACATAACCATCAAAATCCAAGGAATCCCGCACCATTTTATCTCGCGGTATATACAATTACTAAAAACGAGAAATAGCTTCACAAAGTTAAGTCGGATGAAAACTAAAAAGAACAATAATATAATGCTTTTAAAGAAGCGGTGCTACGGCAGTCGACGTTGAAATTGTGCAATATCGCTTTTCTCGTGGACCACAGTGGGATAATGCGGCGTTTTCTATTCTTCTGGGCGAACTACTCGCGTATACCGGCGTGCGATCAATTACGCGCCATCGCGCACATAATATTTCGCTCTCTCTCTCTCTCTCTCTCTCTCTCTCTCTCTCTCTCTTTCGTCCTTTTTTTTTCATTTTACGCGGATCGTGTGCAGAGAGTAAACCGCGTCGGCGTGCATGTATGTGGGAAATAACGACGATCATTGACACTCGCACGTATAAGTGTTAAGATTTTTATTCCGCGAACGTTGGAACGTGACGAAATTATTTAGTTTCATTTGACGATGTCGCTGATCGTTTGAGATGCTTTGGCGGATAGGAGAAAATGCGCACTGGAGGATATTCGTGGAGCTTGATTATGACTGCTTTGACCTTTTTGGAGGACGAGTGTGACTTTTGTGATTGATGCTTGTGTAAAAATTAATCGCGTGGGTATTTTCATGCAGTAACTTTGACGGGAAAGGCGGAGGTAGAACATTAGTTTTGTTTGAGTGTCGCTTCGGTGTGAGTAACGCTTACCCAAATGTTTATATTTAAATTCATATCCCACTTTAGATTTAAAATATTACATTTCTTCAAATTTGAATATACATAAAAATTTAATTTCGGCTTTGTCAGCTTACGACAAAAGATATTTAAATCTAATTGCGTTTTAGTCTTTCTTTACTTGGTCTTCCGGGCGACAACCTATTAAAATTCATTTCGAATTTCAAATTCTCACCGCACAAACGCGAAACCCGGTGAAACAACCGTTTTATTCCATCATTTATAACCAGCCTCTAAAACTACTGCAGCCAAAACAGAAGCCTATCCGAGAGAACAGCAGTAACCCAAGAGAAGAGAAACTACTTGTGATTATATCGTTAATTATTCCCATACAATCGCTTCTCACTGTATACCGAGAAACATCAGTTTCCTTTGTTCGCATATCGCCGTAAGTGCACGTGTTCGCGTAGAGGCGGGCTTTTATAGAACAGGATATAAAGCAGTGTACATTACGGTTTTCTGTCCTTTTTGTTAGCGGCTATACTAACGCGCCCGCAACGTCATCCTCGCGGGACCGTAAACTTACTACTACTGCATGCTATGAGCTAATGCGTTCGAGTAGCAGCTTGTCTGTATTCACGTTCCCTTGAGATTGGAAGACTTTTCCTAGTGACAGACTTCCGTAAGGGAAGCTTGGACATCTTCGATAAGGTCGCGATAGGCTTCTGATTTTGTCACCGCTACTTTTATGTAATTATACATTAAATTCGAGCGCTTTCCAAAAGGAATTTCCGATATCTAAGTTTTTTAGAACGAAAACTGAAAGTAATTGTTAAACTTATTTACGGGAAATTTTGATGTAAATCATTGTTGTGAACTAGAAGCAATTAAGTAGTTGTTGCAAAGCTTGAATGGATTTCAGTTTCAGTGAACGTGCATTATGAATTCAATGGTATTTTCACTGCTCCGAGAAATTATGTTATATGCCAAATAAGGAATTAAGCGAGTTTCATTGAAGTTACAAATTTTGCTGCATGTAAATCAGTTTTCACTTTCAAGGAAAATTAATGGCCACTGTCCTTTTCTTCGCGGGTGAAACTTGATTAAACTTCAAACTACAGCACTTTATGGGAATACGTGATATTCAAACATGCTATAGTGTAATACCGCGCAACCACAAAATTATTATTCCAAAATCAACTTCTTTGACGAAGAGCCATCAATTTAATTAGTTCTGTCTATTACGAATTGTTTGCTTCGTATATGGGCAAAAAATCTAATCTGAGCAACAGCTCTTAAGATCGAATAAAAACGCGCACTCTCAAGTTCCTTGTTTTGACACAATGAAACGAATAAAATACTAAGAGACCGAGCGAGAATCGAGAGGTTGACTTGAAATCATTATGAAACACTTATCACGATAATAACCTTGTTTGTCATAATGCGCACTCGGAAGTTAGGCATCTTCTTTTTTGCGACTCGTCTAGCGCGTAAAAGTGTGTACTGTAAAAAGCGAAAACTTTGTTTCTTTCCAACTCGTGCGTGAATAAATTTAAGTAATATATACAAGTTCATTATCCAGGCAATATTGTGTTTTTTAAAGCGAATTTTAATTTTTTAAGCAGACATTTCTTTGCTCGGGTTGCTTTATGTAATTTCTCTGTAATCGGTATTATCGTGGCAGTGTCAATAACAATGTAAATCAGTCCAAAAAACAAAGGTAACGTTCACCCAATTTCTGGAACCTTGTGCTTTCGAAGAATTTGATATCCTGTCGATCAATCGACTGTACTTATATAATTATTACCGAAACATCCAATGAAATTGACCTTCTTCCACATGTACAAAAAGAATATTTATTTAATTAAATTAAAATTTATCAGTTTATACTTGAAAAATATGACAAGATTCAGTTCATCAGGATAAGCGGCTCGTGAACATAATATTATATGTATAATAGAATTCAATAAATGTCATACGAACTATTATTAATACCGAAATGCAATAAGCGAACAAAGTAATAAGAAACTGTTTCCTGAAATCGCATATACCATTAATAGTCTCAATTGTATAATTGATATCTCATAAGAACGACGACAATGCCATAAATGCCCGATTAACTGCACACTCCGTCACGAGACCTAATTGTCGCAAGCTTAGACAAACACTTGCGTCATTATTCGGCGCTCTAATCTGGCGCAAGTTATAGGTAGCTTGATAAATTGCATCCATCGGGGGAAATGAGTTAAGTTTTCGCAGAGTACAAAGATCGAAGCATCGTAAACAAGGGCGACGACCTACTTGTTGTCTGCTCTAGCTCATTTAAGATTTTACTGCCTATCGATAAAAAGCTGGGGCATCCACCTATTTTGACTTGATAAGGAGTACAACGACTCTTTCCTCGATGAAAGAGATTTCAATGTATATCAGAAAAGATTATACTCAATTGTTTCAGATTAACTAGGTCAAATTCTGTATTAACAAATAAAGGGCAAATCAGAATTTTAATTTCTGCATAGCAAACTTTTACTCGAGTGTGCAGATAAATACAGTTTTTGGCTTGTTGTGACCTACTACTCCGCGGCACTTTGAAGCCACATCATAAAGTTCGCTGGAATCAAGTCTGAAAATCTATCCGAAAATTCAGCTTGCATTGTGAGTATATAACGGTAAAAGATATGCGCGCGCGGCACCTGCTTCATGCTGCTAGTGAAACACCTTAACCGCACGGGATTGCCCTTAATACTTTGTATTTTCGAAAATCTTCTTCTCGTTGCAGAAAAATTTACGTCCTCGTAAAAAACCCTCTTACCTGTTGGTAATCGAAAATTTAAGCAACATTCTTACTTCGTTTCCACGATAACGGTTTCCTTTTATTGAACATAAAAAATGTACTCAGCTACCTTTTGTACATCTAATGAATACATCGATCCTTTCAATTATACTTTTCTACACTTTAGTTTCACTTTGATCGTACCAAAAGTAAACTAAATTAACAAAGCCATCAATCTCCCCGTCGTTAATACACAATAATTTAACCGCGTTCGCATCATTAATCAATCGCTAAGTATACACATTAACGCTAATGTCACGAAACTAAAAACAGCTAAGCGACCGAGTAAAGTCTCGTTCGCGAAGAAGCGCTGCAGATAAATGCTAAAACCGGCCAAGACAAAAGTTTCGCCGCGCTATCGGCCTCCTCGATAGAGAAAGAGACATGCTATAGGTATATACTCTCGCGGAAAATGTAGAAAGATGCCGTTATAGGTCGACATATTAGTGTTACGTTGGGTTAGAAAATCTCTCTCTCTCTCTCTGTCTCTCTCTCTCTCTCTCTCTCTTTCTCCTTCGCTGACTCTCACAGCGTCCCCGATAGCCTCATTGCGCGCACATCGCGCCACGAACACGAAGAGCTAAACTACTTTCCTTCGCTACCGCTCAATCGTGTGTTTGCCGTTGATGGGGAAGGGGGAGGGGGGGGGGGGATCGAGAGCGAAGAGTCGGACTATACGGGAATTTCGCTGATGGACAGCCCGCAGAAGACGAATGATGCGCTTCCGACAACTCTGGTAATCGATCGCGTGATACTTTTTGGTGTAATCTTATAGTATAGGTGATTCACAGTACAGTTGAAAGTGTAAGAAGCGTTGAGAAAATGTATGATTGACATAGTCATAGGAGTGGCTACTGTTTATACTCTCTTCGTCATTGAACTGTCCAAAAGATTATTACGTAAGCTCGCGTAACTAACTCCCAGTATTGAAATTAGGGTATTAGCCTCGCGTAAAGAGATGTGGAACACGCGGACGATATTTTGAAACAGCGCGCGTCCTTCGGCATTTCTATGTAAAGCATGAATTTTGTTATTGCAGATATATATATATATATATATATGTATGTACCACTTGTTCCATAAATTCTTATAGTCGGCAATTGTGTACACCTCATTTTTTTCTGTAACGCTGCGCGCACAGGTTCACGTTTTATGTATTCGGTAGTCAGCCGCGGTAAATAACATTTTTACTCGTTGCGCGCAGGGGCCATTGAAAGAGAATAAATGAAAGAAGGTGATGTGCAGCGCCTGCACCATAAATTCAAAAGAACTCCACGAGCGCTCAATTACAGTGCGTAAAAAGCCGCCCGTTTATTTGTACAACCTGTGTATAACTCGTGTAATATTACACGCGAAAGACTCGTTAAAAGAAATTTAGCGAGGTATAAAGAAATGCACATTCCTCGAGTATAATATACGATACGAAGGCTTTGATAGTATTACCGTGGAAAATTGCAATCGATGCCAATAGAAATTTGACATCGAATCTCAAAGTTTCTCTCACGAGCTATTTATGACACATCGTTATTTTGTATCCCAATGAAAACAATTTAGTACAGCGAAGAAAGGGATCGGACGAAAAGAGGCGGCGAAAGACAAAAGGATAAAAAAGCGCATCATCGAGTGCCGAAGGAAAAGAGAAACCGCGCGCGCGAGAGTTGCACACTGTAGACAGCGCGAGGATAAAGCGCTTAGAGAGAAGATGGGCCGGGCGCATTTTTTTCGTGTCTCTCTCTCGCGCGCGCGCCGCTCATTCGCCTGCAGCAACCTAGCGGAGAGTGTGCAATTATCGAAAGTAGTCGATGGGCATTTGCCATACGAGCGAAGAGCGGCGGCAGCGATGGCAGCGCGCGAATGAGGACGTTCGAGTGCAGGCCGCGGAATGCATCTTGGAGAACGTATTTACGGGCGGATCGTCCTACGTCTCCTCTGTGCTTCTCTCTCTCTCTCTCTTTCTTGTCTAAGTATCGTTTTCTAATTCCTCCCGAGCTAAATTGTTACATAAATAATTGAATTTTTCCGGTAAATCGGGGAAATTAGCGCGCGTTATCCTCGATTCTCGTGGAATTGTCAAATTATTGCTATATCAACTCACAATGGAGAAGAGGTGTGTTTCATATTTCACATCAAAATTCATATAATTCATTCTAATCTAGAATACCAATACAACATTTTAAGAAAATTATTAATAATTGAAAATGAGTATAATTTAGAGTGCCGAGGAATAAGTCAATGGAGGTCATCGCACAAAAAGCTTGGGAATGTTTGCGAGACGACCAAACATTCACAAATAAAGATCTTTAAAAAAGCGAAGAAAACCCCAAATTATGTGCACTGCTCGAGATGGCTTTATATTCCCAAAAGCAAATAACATCCTTAAATTACACAGCCGCAGCTTCACCTTCTCGTGTAATGGAAACGCGAGGGCAACCGAACTCTACCATAAGGCCACATTACGCATATATATAACACGGACAGGATGACACGCGCAAAAAGAAAACGGAAAAAACGAAGAATCTCGAATATTTGTGATTCCCCAAGATTGACGTAAGAAGGACGCAGAGACCTGAGCGTAATAAGGGCCTCTCGAGCCGGCTAACAATCGTCATCGATATGCCCGGGCACATTACATAAACGGCGCAAAACCGTAAGCTTCCGGAAGTTACATCAGTCGCGCGGAGCGGCTCACACCAGCTCTAATGCAATTACACCACACCGCGAGGAGTCTCGAGAGTCTCGACGTGCACGCCAAAGAAGCGCGCGCGAGTCCAGTCTCTGCAGCGTTCTGTGTGTGTACGTACGCGCGTCTACCTATATAGCCTCGGGACTCGATGACCTCTTTTCCCCTCATCCTGATTTCTGCAGCCACTTCGTATATATATTTAAGTCTTATGCGACATTTTTCCTTATTGCTGGCTTATTCCCATTGATAACAAAGTGCATATATACATATATATTTAAACAGTGTTGAAATCATATGTAAGGTCACGTTAAGCTTCTTCAAAGTTATACTCATATATATATATATATATAATCGTATTTAGAGCGTGATGCCTATAGTTTGTATAAATATATCGAGAGCACACGCCACACGCGTAGCACAGCATCGGTCTAGAAATTACAGCTCCCGATCAGCCGTGCGCTTTTTTTTTAAACTTTCAAACAAATAATACAGCAGTTTTCTCGATCAGCTCTCGCGTGACAGATCATACTCTCAATTTCATTATCCATTATCATTCTATGCCATTAATATTACGCAATACAACGCGAGCGAAGCGCGCACTATCGCTCCATTCCAAAGGAACGATCTCCGCAGAAATAAAAAATAAAAATAGTCCATACAGCTCCAAAAGTAAATCAGACGCGGGGCCAACAACAACAAGCCCTGATCTCTGCCGTAAATACACGAGGAGGGAGGGAAAAAAAGTACACACACACACCTTCCAGCATATTCTCCGGTTGGTAAAGTTAGTCGGTGTCGACGACGGTTAACTTATATAGTGGACCGGCGTTCACGGTGCGTGTGCTGCAGCGCTAGCGCAAACATTTTTCAGATCACTTTCACTCTCGCGGAGTCGCGCCGAGCAGCAGCAGCAGCAGCAGCGGGCTATAGGCTGGATGCTGGAAGAAGGTTGCCCGTTCTGGGACGTAACTCTCCGCGCGCCATCATTTCGACGATCGTCGAACCGCTCTCTCTCTCTCTCCCCCTCTCTCTCTCTCTTTGGCTCGTGTGTGTGAGAGAGGCTGGCGCGAGGAGTGCCGTGGAGCGCCAGGAGAGAAGCGCGCGCGTGCGATGCAAATTAACGAGTAGTAGGTCCATCCTTTTGAGCCGCGCGCAACCCAAGATATATACGCAGCAGCGGCCGGGGTATTATGTATTATGCGAATGCGGCGTTACGCTTGCCGCTTGACTTTACGCGGATTACGCGACGTTGTACCGACCCGTGCACACTTCGTACCAAGGGATTATGTGTGTGTGATGTACGTGATACGCGAGATAAATATATCGTTTGGGGACGGGTTGACTTGAAGATCTGGGGGAATCGTCTTTTTTAGATTCTCCGTGGCGTTGTTATGACAAACATGTCCGTTTAGTTGCTGCCAATTGGTTTTTCTAACAAATTTAACGATGCTGTTTAAGTGATATGTTTCCTCGAATGAGTTTTTGATGCGGTAATTAAAAATTTGTACTTACGTTTAACTATTTTTTTTATGCTTTGACGCAAAATAGTATATACCGATACTAATCACTTTTTATGCAAAATTATTTGTATCATTCCGTTACCTGAATTTGTAATACAACTCATTGATTAATAAAATGTGTTTCCATGGGAAAAATCATTATTCATTCGTATTGAAATCATTATGAAATTCAAATTGTAAACCAATGAAAATGCTTCTGACCCTTTGACCTACGCGAGACCAAGCGATTTCTTAATTAATTTTTCTCGTACATTCTGTATAGTCCGTGTCGTAAATGTATGGATGAGTCATTGTACTCTTATATAAAATATCAAAAAGTTTCACTTCGGAATTCTTTGTCACCGCTTATGTATAATGTATTCGCATTTTTTAAATGTTTTATTACAAATGGCATAACAGTTTAATAATGTGTTTTAAAAATGTATAGAACTAAAACCAGTGAGGACAAGTTACCAGCTGCGTTTCGTACCAAAGGTCGAGTGCAAAATAGAATTATTAAGGTCAATTTAACAGGTGCAAATAATCTGCTTATCCATATATACCATTTATCAGCTTCGCTTTCAAACGCGTCAAATCGCCAGAGTACTTTGAAAATCCCATTCGATTACTATTTAATTTCTCGACAAATACATACGACAGGTAGAAGGTATGAATGATAATATCAAGTTAATTCTTCTACTTCTGATTCACGGACGCATCTATCATATTAGTACACGAGTGTAAATGTTGTGATGGCTCGAACACATCAGCAAGGAAATATTTATCGCGCCCTGGGGGCAATTTCCTTTGAAACTCGTAAAATTCGTGAAGCACGCGCGAGAATCGATTAGAATAACAAAGTCATAAAGAGTTTGAGTGAAAAATACGGAGAAATTCGTTACGCATTAGCATATTTTCAAATTCTCCCGCGCGCGCATGAAATTTTTTCAAAAATGTCTTCATCTCTCAAAACCATCGATCTCAAATCAAAACTTGAGCAAACATGATCAGCCGCGCGTAAACTGAAATTCCTGCCGATTAAAATTCCGCAAAAATCGCGTTTACAGCCAGAATTTCGTTCTTGAGCGTTGGGGAGGTCCCGCGACGACTTACGAAAGTGAGCAACGCGCACACCTGTATATATGCACGTCACACAGTACACGTATCGCCCGGGGATGTGGCACACTTTGCAAGAAATCTTGGCAGATCCCTGCCGACTTTCAAGGTTACGAACGTCGATGATGATGCAGCTACGCCGATCGACTTTATCCATATCGTTTCTGCACCTTTACTTCTTTAACCAAATTTGCGCCTTATTAAATCGACGTCATGTTTCGCAAAACGGTCGTAGTTTGCTTAATTTTACGGGGCTATTCAATTATAATTGCTGGGACTTCGTAGTCGAGCGCAAGACGAACCGATGATAAGACGCTTGAGAAATGTGTTACATTCCATTTCTGGTTAAGTTAAGAGGCATATTGAGAAATTTCAGCTTAAATTATGACTGATTGATTCGCACTTTTAGTTTGTTTAATTATTTTTTTTGCAGTTGCCGTCACTCTTGATTGTCGTTATTGACTCGTCCTAATTGTGAAAGATTTCATAATTAATACGTAACTCATTTATTTCTTGCCTCAAAAATATCATAAGTATCAGAGATCGTTTATTGGATGTGTGACAGACTCAATGAAATATAGGTACATATATTAACGAACATCTGTTTTGATAAATAAGTTAAAGTAAAAAAAAATATTGACCGTCATTAAAAAATTCTTGAGAATTCAGAATCAAGTATATTCCTGTCCTTTAGTGTTTCTTCCTAACATAGTTTTTTTAACCAGCTATTCAAAGTTTAATAATTGTTATTATTCTTCTTTAGTACTTGATTTTCCTCTTTTTTGCATTCAGCGCGTGGTTACATGCATTACAAGTCACTTGCACAAAATATGTGTAAAATATGTAAGTATTCGATAAATGTCTGTGCAATGCAATAAAGGAGGCTATAACTTATTAGTGCAGTTGAATGCAAATATCTTTCCGGTATTACTACTATAGGATTAGCAATTTAATCTATTAATCATACTAACAATTTATTTCACGCATTATATGTTTAAAATTTAAGATTTGTTTATTATAATTTATAATTTACAATAAGACTAGTATAGATTTTCAGCTCGTTTGTTTATTCATTGGCTTGAAAGTAAAATAAAATATTTAAAAAATTTATATCAGAAACAAATAATAAGAATAACTTGATCGAATTGTAAAGTTTAAAAAATCGTTGTTTATACGTTTAATTTAATTTACATATTGAGTTACAAAAAATAGATAATTTTACAATACTTTATAGACTTTATAGATCAAACCATATTTTAAAATCCAAGGCTGTAGTCACCTGGCCATGTAGAACGACGGCGAATCTTCGCTTATGTTTTGCAAGAATTATAAAATGTGTAGTGAAGATTCACACTGTGAGTGTTGTAACGAATGTGCAAATATCTTTTTTCGGAAATTTATTGAATTCTTCAACAAATAATACCTGTAGTTTGCTTAATTTAAATACATCTTTTTATTTTCAATATTACATTTATTTGAGTGCATTATAATTTTCTTCAGTTATTGTAGTTATCTTTATAAATGCGAATAAAATTCGTAATATGCTTCAAATATTTTAACCTTTATTTCTTGATAGTTTATGTAAATAGAAAATTAAATATCTATATCATGAAAAAAATCATCAATTATTGCGAGATAGCTGGGCTAAAAATAAAATAAATACACCTATTTCAAGTTTATAAAAAACTGTATAGGCTTACGAAATAAATTATACGTTCGTCCAGAATGTTTTCAGTTATTTCCGAAACACCGATGCAACGACAACTTTCTCAATAAACTAAAGACTTGTTTATTTGCTATTATTATTATTCTTCAGTTGTAATTTTCTAAGTCGAAATCGAGTTTTGCTCTTTGTAAGCTAATTGTTGTATCTGATTAAAAAAAAAACGATATCGGCTCTTTATACTTTTGATTAGACGATTAATCACAAAAACAAATTATGATTCCAAGAATATTTTCATAAAAAAATGCTCATATAATGAATGTAATAAAAATCTGAATGGACTACTTTCAGGAAGAGCCTTCAAGACTTTCCTTTCGGAAAGAAATAATTTATTTTGCCTCCAAGGAGAATCATTTAATTTCAACTGATTTAAATCACAATCGAAGATGATCTTTTTTCATATTTAAAACACTGACGCTTTTAAAATAACGAGAACTCGTTATTTATTGAAGTAATTGCACGTAATGAAAACGATCAAATTCATGTTACACTGACAATAACGTAAATCAACATAACCACGCTTTCTTTAAATCGCTTTATAGTTGTTCTACATAAATCTACTTTTGTTTTTAAAAAATAAATTTGTACAATTATTTTTTATTAAATTTTTATTATTTTATTATTTTATTATTATTCCTATACAAAACTAAGTTGATTAATAATTATTTCCCAAAAATACTTTTTTCTTATGTTTATCACGCCTAATATAGAAAAAGTAAAAGACGTACAATCGTTCAAGGTCAAACATTTTCCAAAAATCATTCACTTGGAGTCAGGGACTTAATGTCACAGTACAGAAGATACAGTTCTGATAAAAGCTACAAAAGCTGCTAATCAAAAACTTTTTTGCATCGGTAAGACAAACAGACGAAACGAACGCAAAAAGAATCCTCTCCGGATGTGCAAATAAAAGAATCCTTGTGATGCCAAACAAGGGAAGATGATAAAACTGTCGAATAGAAATCAAAATCAGCAACATCTCGCGATGTGTGCCACCCTACGCATGTATGTACATCGCGGTCGTGGGCGTCTTTACAGCTGCAATTCTCTCGGGCAATGCCCGCGGGAGCAATAGAGACATATCAGTATATACATATATAGTCGAATGTGTTTTCACTTCGTTAGATAGGGAAGAAGTGCGCGGGAGCCGGAAGGAGCAGCTGCCGGAAAGACGCTGTCGCTCGTTAGCGGTAATTCGCATCGTAGCGCCCACACACACACACACACACACATACACAGGATGCTAACTAACTAAGAGTAACGAAATCTCCTAGATTGTGTGTGAGTGTGTGTATTTACGATACCAGAAAGCGGATCTCTTTCGTTGCACTCAAAAATCCGTCCGTTCTAATTTTCTTCTAGAGTTCATCAGCGAGAGGCTAGAATTCATGTTTTGCTCAACCTATAAAAAGTTCACTAGATTTTCTAACATTAAATAGGTAGCACCTCTAGTCAAAATAAGGTTTGATATTTTGATGCGTTCTTGAAAATTATGTAGAGCATACCGTCTTATTGTCGCTCGAAGAATGGCTAAAAAATCTGATTATATAACTAGAACTTGACACGTGAGCTGCCACGGGACGCTGAGTAGAAAATTAAGCAAAAAAGTATAAAATATTGAACTTTTAAATTAATATTACCGTGCCAGATAGCATTTTTCAATTTACTGAGAACTTAATTATACTATATGAACTATTAATTTTAGAAACTCATTCGATTTTTGAACATCATCCATTACACTCGCGTTTTTGCTTATTGGTTTTACTCCTTTGTGTTGCTATAATCTTTAAAAATGTTCAAAGATCTAGATGCTAAAAAAAATATTTTATATTATTGTATTATCGACATTAAATCATTTATAACACTCTTATAATTAATAAATAAGAATAATATTTAAATAATTGATCTGTATTCACTAAATGATTTTAACATAAGTTCGTATAACAAATTAAAAAGATGAATATCATTGAATCAATATGATTCTCTAATATTTATCCCCTATTATTTGAGCTTAATCTGTGCATGTATCCGTTTGACGGTTGTTTCACTTGTTGTTCGACACGTGTTTCACAACTAAAAAAGATTTATGACTCTGCGATACAAGAAAACATAAAGGTCTTCGATTACGCGATTGACGTAAGATAGTGGCCATTACTGCGTATAGGGATGAAAAAAAATTACGATTTTGTCACTGCGATCAATCTAATTAGCTCGGCTCAAAAAAGTCAACGTACATTGCCTGGCTTATTTGTTTTTGAAATAGAAACCTTGAGATCATCTTCATTTCTTTATATATTTTTTGCACCTCAACTATTCCATCCGAGTTAGTTTTTTTTTTATTAAGGAAAAAAATCTTTTTTTTTACACTAATGATCACCTGGAAACTTTATTCATAGTCGGCTCGAATAAAAGAATGAAATAATGTGGTCCTCGACGAGGAATCTCCGAATTGTGCGGAATCAATATATAGTGACTGGCACATTATAAGAATTTATACGCACGTTCCTTCACATAATAACTAACGATCTTCTTTGTACCATTAATCAACAGACAAATTCGATATATTAAGAGAGAATATAAATTTAAAAGCATCTTAAAGAAGAAAAATTTTATACAAATATATAAATTAGCTTGTCACCGATTAGTTCAGTGATTTGGCGATTCCGAGAAGTTTTATAGTTTATACGAAGATCTGCGTGCACTTGAACTCACGAGTTCACCTATTCAACCGGTTAGTCGGCTCGGATACTTTATTGTTTGTCGTAATTTCTTGGGAATTGAGAAATTGGGATATACTGCGAACCGGAAATTTATATGCAGATTTTTATTATATATTTGAAGCATAATTTTTTTTCTGTAACAATATAGTTAGGACAATACCAATGTACCGCAGCAGATTACAACAATTAACGAAACTCCAGTACCAATGTAAATACACGCTGCTTATTTTAGCGCCTAAGTATTCGTTTATTTTATGAAACATTGGAAACATTTTCGCGAAGAAAAAAACTTGAGTATGCAAACTATAATTGTCACCTAAAAATACAAAAGTTTGATACATCCATTCACAAGACTCTACGGAAAAACCATCATCGTACAGCGCAAGCGAGAATCATCAAATCCTACGTCACGAATTTCCGGATGTTAATTAAATTGCGTAATCTCAATGGCAGTGTGAATTCCGCGCTAATCGGAGGATATACGTTTAATCATGTGTTTACCTTCAATTATCATATCTTTCAATCTTACGGACGCAGTTATATTGTCTACCTTGCGAGAGCTTTCTCGCTTGCGCGAAATGCTAATGATGAATTCCAGGCACGGCTTTGTCGAAAAAAGCCCCATTCCCGCGAGGCTGCACTTTTCAGACACGTATACGAAAATGTTTGATTTGCGATGACATCAGTACTGTGTGTGTGTGTGTGTGCGTGTGCGCATGTGCCGGCCGAGCGGTTTGCCTCGTCGCCAAGCCGGAATTTCTCGCGAAAAGTTCATCTTTTTATAGCCAAACGAAATTATAGGTGGTGAATTCTCGAGCTTGTTTTTATATTATGATTTTGCAATGCACGTATCGTTTCGAAAAACCTGATTCATTTACCTTAGTTTTGCAACGTTTAATTGAAATTTTATATCTCGCCATTACATTTTACTCAAAATGACTTTAACTATTAACTACTGCAAGCTGTCAAAAAAGAAATTATTTAGTTTGAGAAACTTAAGATAATTCAACCACGATATACTCTGAATTCATCATCATCCAGAAACGGAAACTAACGCTCATCCCAGCTTTAGTCAAAGTAAACATAATACTAACAAAGAAATCAACATTCATTTTATAATTCTGCATCATCTCGAAGCTTTTAACTCTTAAAAGGAATTAGCGCTGGAAAAAAAATGACCATTGTAGGCAGAGTAAAATTCCCAGCTCCGATAACTCTGCTGACGGCAACATAATTCATTACAATATAGAAAATTGCAACACCTTCAATAGCGGAAAATTACTGTCTATCTTTTCCATCCACCCGTATAACTAGTCGAGAGCTGTGCAGTTGCGCGACAAAAAACTCACGAATTGTTAACTTTACGCGCGGCAACCCTAATCGCTACAATTATATATCAGGCGTCCGAAAATTTCAACAGTGCCGTTTCCCGCGCCTGCAGTACTGACCCAAATAGCTTTTTACACAGCTACAACCAATCTCACACACACACACACACATGCACACATACACACACACAAGCTATCGGACACGTATGTAACAAGAAAAATAATGTAAATAAATAGACAACTCACTGTGTTTCAATTTCCCGCGCTGCGAGACGAGCAGATTGAGAGGCTTGGGTATTTTCTCGACTGGAATAGGTGCGTCGGGATTCGGCCTCGGTCCGAATAGCGCACTTCTGCCCACCTTCATGTACTGCCTGCCGATTCTCGTTGGCGAGCCATCGCCGAACAAACCCGCTAGGAACTTCATCTTTGCTTCTTCGTCGATATCGGGTTTAGATTCCGCGGCAAAAGGTCAAAGAGTCGCTGTTGTTTTGTAGGGAATTAGCCCGAAAGGGTTCGCCACCCGCCCGCCCGTTAAACGAAGCTTTACACGCTAATTCTCTTGGGGTTTTTTTACGGTCAAACTTTAGTCCGTGACGTCTTTAAGCCTGACGCACTGACGTCCATTGGTGCGAAGCCCGCTTCGCTTTTCTTTTCTAATGTTTGTCTTGCGGGAAGAGTGTTTTCAATTTCGATTACTTGACTGAGTTAGGCTAAAAGTTACGTTTCAAACAGGTTAAAAGGCACACCCGGCTATTTATCTTTTTTTAGCTTATGCGGAAAATTCAACAAAACGATGTCACGTGACCTCGCCCAACATCGTCGCCTTCACTCGACACGTTGAATTTTGATTATCTCTTTCTCGTCCGAACGATTTTCTTTGGCTTTTAATCCCTGATTTCGGTACTCTCTTTCTCTCTCGCGAAAGAGATTGGACGCTAAAGCAAAGGGGAAAAGGGGGGTAGAGAGATTAAAAAAGCGAAAAGATTTCACTATCAATTCGTCATTTTTTGGTTTTGGTTCACCGCACTTTGAATTCTATTCACTTATGGAATGCACTTTCACTGCTGTCGCGTTGTTCTTCTCGATCTGAAACAAAAGACATTTTTTTTCATTATTCGTTTTGTATGCAATGCAATTTCTGTTGGAAGTTTAAGATTTCCGTTACCGTTATAGTAGACTTTTGAATGTCATATATAAAAATAATAAGGCTTAATATATTCTGTAGTATTCAAAAGATTCCATCCTGTATCTTTTATAACGTTATGTCACCCGGTTATAAAAATAAAATTGGCTCATATAGAAACCGCATTAATCCAGTAGAAACAGATAATTTATGCGCCAATGAATCGGAATAGAGGTTAATATAAAAATTCCGGGATTTAAAGGATATTTACATTCGAATGCTGTAATATAATACGTGCAATAAAGTACAGGAAATTTTTTCCCATCTATATAAAAACTGCGAGGATCCACCGAGAATCTTATCCAGAGTAAGGAAAAAAGGACGACGACAGCGACAGAAAAAAAACAAAATCGCGTAATCGACCCACTTGAATAATTGCACATTACGCGAGTTGAGTCTCGTACAATTCCTGTTTAATAAGGTCGTAATAAATAGTGTAACTTTTACCCAATAGACGCTATACGCAAGAAGAAGAAAGATGAGACTTTTCAAGGCGACCTTTTGTGAACTTTCATTGGCGAGCTAACGAAAGTTTGATTCATTGTTGGCATAAGATACTTTGACCTCAGATTTTATTTTGGCAAATATACGACCGGGGCTTTTCGAAATGTTTATTATATATTTCAAAACAATGTTGCAAGCAGTTCTTAAAGATTTCCATAAGTACTCGAGTAATTTTCATGAGAACCAATGGTGTAATTTCTCGCTAAATATTGTCTTTTCACAATTTCATAATTTCATACGTGATGATATTTAAAAATACCGACGAAAAAAAATTGCTCAAATTTAAAATCGTTGAACGTATTAGTCAATTTCTATGCAATATATATATATATATAAATCTTTCTTATCCTATATAATATATGAAAAAGAGTAATTTATTTATTGTTGATTATTCCACTGTCATCATTGTTAAACAACTATTTACTTTCCTTATATCCAATTTTCCATTTAAAAAACTGATTCAAATTCGAAGAAAATGGAGGAGAAAAATTAAGAAAACAAAAACGTTTTAACACAGCAGAGTAAGACACAAAACTGTAAAGAGTGACATATGGATTTTTGCAAACGACAAATTTATGCATGACTCGGGCGAATGTGTGCAGTGTGCGTATATGACAATGCGGTAATGGCACTCCGATTCTCAGAAAAGTAAAGACTAATGAAACGGAGGAGACCTTTTTTGCGGAAAAGTATGTTTTTTTTGCTCATTGCGCGGCCACTGCACGACCATTTCATGTATCGCATTTCATTTCGCGCAACGAGATAATTAGCGATGTAAAAAAAACGAGCAAAATATGCAGCGACGCTAATGATATATAATCAATTGCGAGAGTATATTGATGTCGACGTTCGTTATGTATCGGCGTCATTTTCTTTTCGGCGAAATGCAGTAAAATGACGTAGATGTACGTTGATTTTAGCTTAGCAATATGTGTTAATACATACAACTGTACATGTTAATGTTTAATGTTCCAGTACTGTGTTATGGACAAAATTTCACTAGCCTCATCGAAAACGTGTTTAATAACTCGAGATTAGACCATGGAGCGAAACACTATATAAAATTCTTTCAATAAAGAAATTAATTCAAAGAATTAAAATATATGAAAAATGAACATTACATAAAAGTGAAACAAGTATTTTGCATATTCGCAGGCAGATTTAAATATCGATTGATTTAATAAATTTTCATCTTAATGACGCATAATCAATTAATGAAATTTACAAATAAATTTAATGCTATATGATCTTCGTTTACAGAATTGTTTATCAACAACATTATTCTTATGTTCTATGCGATTAAGCCACCAAATGTCTGAACAATAACCAATTATTTATGCAAAGAATATTATCAGCCGCACTTGCAATGTACTGGAGAAAATTTTTCGCGCTAAAAGCAATCGAGAATATTCTTCATATACGTTCAATGACATCTCGAGGTTTCTTGCTTCAAATCAAAGGCCAGACGATTTTGCGTTTTGTCACATTAATAAGATAACCCTCCGTGCCGCGCGGCGGCAGATTTTAATCGTACATGCCGTTGCGCTTTTAATTAACTTATTTTTCCAACTACACGGAAAAAAATCGCAAGTAAACATTACTTAATTTAGCTCGGCAGATTGAACTGAAGCAGGAATTAAGCAAAATGTATTGACGTTATTGGGCAAATGTTACTGAAAATATTCGGTAATACATACTGAAACAACAGTCAAATACAAAGTGCCTACATAATCAAGCAAAAATTACTTTGCCGTCTTCCAATCGCGAGTGTGTATAATACACTCTCTTTTACTAAAATGTAAACATTAACTTTTCAAGTTATTTCATTTATAAGTCCTAATTTGATATTGAATATTTTCCGAATTTGTACACCCTGTGTATTAAATACGCTTGTCGGTTGCTATGTATATATCACACGGTGTAAACAACTGCAGCGGCAAGCGACAGAAAATAAAATAAAATAAAATAAAATAAAATAAAATACAAGGCACATTTTGTAAATGATTAATATATACTTATCGTTACCTTAAATAATGTACTATATTAAAAATAAAAAATAAAACGCAGAAAATTAAACATTTTTCTCAAGTTTATTACTCAAGCGAGCAATAATTACTTAATTGGCTAGGTAAAGTATGCCTAACTT
>UELU01146867.1:28691-54320 GCA_900490025.1 Megastigmus dorsalis | reverse complement strand
CGGTGTAAACAACTGCAGCGGCAAGCGACAGAAAATAAAATAAAATAAAATAAAATAAAATAAAATAAAATACAAGGCACATTTTGTAAATGATTAATATATACTTATCGTTACCTTAAATAATGTACTATATTAAAAATAAAAAATAAAACGCAGAAAATTAAACATTTTTCTCAAGTTTATTACTCAAGCGAGCAATAATTACTTAATTGGCTAGGTAAAGTATGCCTAACTTCTTTTACTCGATTGATCAAGCAAAATTTACCGAACTAGTTCTATAGATGTTCTATAACCGTCAATCACATCTTGCTTGATGTGTTCAGCTCAAGCTATTCGGTAAATTTTGCTTGAAAGTTCATGAATCGCTGCTTGCGATTTTACCCGTGTATGTTTTTTTTTAATCTTTATAGACCTTAAAAGCATGACGAAACTCGTCTGACTATATATCATACGTCGCGAACTTGCCGCAGCCGCGAAATAGGTAAGCCGAAATAACGCGAGGAAGAGTACAGAGTTCGCAGATGAGTCGCATGTACGTAATTACGATCTCGGCGTGTGGTATTTAAAATTTCAATGACACGATTCGCCGATCGTAAAGTTTGTTTGCATGTGTGCGAAAAAAGGGATGTTTTTTGCACCACGCGTCAGTAATGTGCATTTGTTATCACGTGTGGGCCGCCGGAACAAAAAAAGATCTGTCAATCGCATGTCCCGCGGGCGTCTTTTTATCAATTTTTAATGTTTCCCCTGGAGTCAATGGTTTTTGTATGACTAGGGTATGATGCGGTAGGTTGTTAAAGTGCCAATCTTCTGACTATTAATCTAATAACCGTAAATCAGTTATTAAAGGGAAAAACGTAATTATGGACCGCAGCTACTTACGAAAAACTGTTGCCAATTCATTGGCACATAGCTACTTCAAATTTTAATGATTTGTTCCTATATACAAATAATATATCCTATATTAATAATGTTCTTAATATTTAAAATAATTTTCATAATAATTTGTGAATAGATTAATAGATAACAATAGATAATGTGATAGATAAAATATTTAAAAAATGGTATTTTTTCAAATAACTGAATTTAAAAATAAATCAAATATATCATAAGATATAAGCTATTAATAAAATGAAAAAATAAATACCTAATTCTCAATCAAAAAGAGTCCAGCTTAATATGTTAATAAGAACGACACTTTTAATCACAGGCATGAATTCAATGGAAAATATACAACGTTGTAATTTAGTCTTCCGCGTTTCTCACAAAAACAATGACGGCTACACACTCGCGTCGAAACTAGAACTTGTGGAAAAACGATCGCGTAGATGAAAGTCAAACGGCGTGTGAGAAAGTCAAGGTCGGAGTTACTATTACGCTCTTCTAATCTCAATTCACGAAACTTTCTTTTCACACTTTCCGTCAAATCACTGTGCACACAATGACCAATTACACGATTACATTGCATAACTCATATTTTAATATCTGGTTTGTTTTGGTGTAAACGTGTACTGTACAGGTGCGGCCAAACTGCATACAATGAAAAATTATAAAAACATAATTTTCTTAAAATGAAGCTTTTCCGAGTATGAGAAATAATTCAGTAATAACCTCATTCATTAGGCTAGGCATATGGAAATAGATTCTGATTAAACTTTTTTGTAATCTTTCATGAAATAAAGAATATAATTGGCTTGATGAACAAATGTGTAATATGAAAGCTAAGAAATGAGGTCTATTAAAAATCAATTTAAAAACTATAACTTGTCTATAAATACGAATTTTATTAATGTCCCTCTATTGCCAAATAGCAGATAAGAATTAAGTCGTATTTATTTCATGGGACTAAACAGTAACTGCGATTCAGCTAAGGTAATTTGCGAGTACGTAAAGAAATTCCCCTCCAATCAACGTGATTTACCCAATAACCTAATAAGTAGAAAACAGCGGCGAAACGAGACAATCCTATTAGCCTAAAATTCCAGCAAACAATACACCTCTCTCCAGATGCACAGTAGCTCCGCAGAGGCTAAACGCAAAAAAAAAGGATCGAATGCGCGCATTATCTCACTTTCTAATCGCGCGCGAGAGCAAAAAGAAAAAGAAAAAAACGAGACCGACTGACAAAATTATCGAATTCCCCAATTCGCAGAGATTGCGGCAATCCTTACTGGTCCACACAGTATGTGAAAATATAATAAAATCATTTACGAGCTGCCCCAATCATCCTCAATTTTCCCTCAAAATTAGGACTTTCCACGAATGTATCCCGCGCGATCAACAAAAGCACTTTAGTAAGTCTCCTGAGTAGCGCGCGCGAAAAGTACGTGTATATATAAAAGCCGTAGCAGCAGCGATTGCGAGTCCGTGGGTTTGCAAAACTCGATAAATTAAGGGAGTGAGCCCCTCTATCTCTCTCTCTCTCTCTCTCTTGTCTCTCGCATAAAGTTGCCCAAGCCAAGAGCGCGAGCTGCCTACTGGAGAAACGGCTCCGCCGTATAGCTGCACTCGAGCGTGCGAGCTGCAGCTGCTGCTGTAAGTTTCGACATTAATGATTAATTCCGTCGAAAATACTTTTCAGTGCTCGAGCACTTCGAGAGACCCGAGTGCTGAGCGCATGTATAGGCTGCGCGAACGCGGCGTAACAGCCGCCACGATGTCACCGTCCCGTCCGCGCCTTTTGTAGCGAGGAACTGTGACTTTGTCGCCAAAATGAATCTGTTGGCTCTCTGTGGGCTTTAATTGTACATCTTTGCAGGTAATGAATGGGCGGCTGGATTAGGTGATTGGTTTGATAATGCAATTTTTCACCAAGTGAATCTTCCATTGTGAAACCATTGATAATTGGTGATGCAGAAGATCATTTCAATTATTGTAATTGGCAAGGGAAGGACCTCGTTTATTTTATTTATTTTGTAATCAATATACTTCAGTATTCAAGGGTGTGCGAACCACCTTATAAGCACGTTCCTAAGCTAAATGAATGAGGAACATCGATAAATTTGTTTGCTCGAGTAATTTTATTATTATTATCAAGAAATCCTCAAAGTAACTGTAACCGCAAATTTTAAGGGCAGAATAGTTCAAAGTAAATGCTTCAGATAGCAATGTGTATATACAAATTCAATACAAGATTTTTTTTTGTTAACTGGTGAACTTTTCGTACACTTTCATACGTGCATAAATGGATAGTTAAAATTTACATTTAGATTAGGTGGAGAAATATTAAGTGTAAATCTTAAAGAACATAAACAAATCATTAGATTCCATGGTATGCGAATATATAATACTGAGCAGAATATAATAAATTATATGCAGATTTATTTTGTTATATAACGCGCAACACAGTAAATTTAATATTCACAATTCTTTTTTGGCATACATACACTTTTAATTGAGATTGTAAAATAAAATTTTGTCTGCTAATTGCGATCAAATACAGTATGCAAAATGCCATTATTGTCATAGTCTTAAATAAATGTTTATAGGAAGAAATCAATCAAGGCGACGGTTCATGCGCGCTAATTATTTGTCCACCCTTCTCTTATACACTGATAATAGTAAACAAACCTCGTCGAGCACCAGACGCATGTAATCTAAAGTGTTCCAGCGATGAGTTAACAGAAATATGAAATCAAGAGCAATTACTTCTTATTTACACGAAACGATTTAAGTGAATTTATAAGCGAGACCCTAATATTATTTCGCCACGAGTGTAATGTGCGACGAAAAGAAAACAATATTCAATATACTTAAAATGACAATTATTGTGAATCAATTTTTAACAGTGACTCAATTGCATAAAAAATATAAAAACAGCAGCTGCACTAATGGAACGATCGCATATACCATAGATTCAGGAGCGTATAAGTGAAATGTGCAATTTGAAATAAACATGAATTTTCATGAAAATATACGACCCAGACAGGCAAAACGAATCCGGCAGCGCATTAACGAGGATTTTGAGCAACAAAGTAAGCACGTGCGCTTATAAACACATGCACATTGAATACACACACGTGCGCACGCGCGAACGCACACACATGTTCGATCGATCGTTGCGGGCCTTTGTGGAATTTTCATCTCACAATTTCATTACACAATTTTGCACCTTGCAACTTGAGAGCTCCACGCGTGTAAGTGAGAGAGAGAGAGAGAGAAGGATTATTGCGCAAGCCCCTTAAGAGTAAGCAGAGTGGCGACCGGTAGAAAGAAACTTCTCTCCTTTATCGCCGGCATATATGAGCGCGAGCCCGCGAGAACTCGACAGAGATACCGCGCCGCGTATATACGTAGTATACATAAGTATAGCATTGAAAAATTCGTGGGTTCGCGCCTGAAGAAATTTCAATTGTGCAATTTTTTTTTGCGAGCCGTGTGTGTTCTTTTCTCTCGATTCGACGATCGAGTTCCCTTTTCTTTTCTTTTTTTTTGTCACCGAGGAAAGATTTTCGAGCAATATGTTAATGAAATATTACGTATTTCTCAACGTTCGGTACGAGGTACCAAAAAATATATATATATGAGTAGAAGAAACGACTGCGACGCGTGCTTTATTGTGTTCTGCGTCATGGTCATAGCAATTTCTTTTCTTATATATATACGCTCGAGGTGTAATTCACCGTTACGATTTTATTATTGGAACGATTCCTTCTTTTTTTTTCCTTTTATGTAACGTCATAATGCTCGCTTGCGCTGCTCTTGTGAATTGAAAATGAATAGTTTTATATACACGCGCTCTGTTAAGTAATAAACGGGATATTCAGATATACGAGTTGGCCGCACGAGCAAAAGTTAGATTCTATATAAAGGAGTTTATGTGGCGCAGATAAGAAGCTGACCAAATGGACTGCGTTAGACTGATTTTGAATTTATACCCAATCGTATTATGCGCATTTAGTTACATGCGAATAAAGTCGTCAGCTACTGTGCTGCGCACAGACAAAGTATAGGTAATTGAAAAGATAATATATATATATATATATATATATATTCCGATAAAGCATAATACAGCGCTGAAAGAAACGCAGGGAACAGAAGAAAAAGTGCGACAATGGCACCACGCGCGATGTAAAAATAATACGTCGATAGGGTAATCGCGGACTTGGAAGATAATATTCGATTAAAAATATACTCTCTCGGAATCCCTGGTATATAGCGATCATACCAATCGCGCTTCATTTAAATTAATCATTGGTTTAATTCACGATTGTGTTGTCTGTACCCGTGAATGAGTCATATATATTTTCGTCTATATATAATCTACACACGTTCATTCGCTTAAATACTCAATTTTGATTATGCATGGCGATCTGAGAATTCATTCGTATCATTTTTTACAAACGTAATAATAATATTATATCTGATTCTTTTAGTTCCCTAAATATTATTAGATTTATTCATTGATGTTATTAGCGAGATCAAACCGGCCATTGATTCAAACACTGGATCATGAGTATATTACAAATACATGTTGATGTTCTGCAGTCTGACAAACAAAGCCAAACAATAACACGCAAACAATTCGTACAATATTTTTATGTATTTAGTGTAAGCGTAACGCGATGATCAAGAAGCAGTGTTCACCGGGATAAGAAAGCGTCAAAGGCTCGCGTTTCAAAACAAGCTACCAGTGCACATATACAGAGTCGCATCATCCACGTATCCCCTGCAATGTAAAGAGACCGTTTTTGTACAATCGCAGAAGAGCGATCGAGTGGACGTGTGGTTGCACCGCGGCAGCAGTACAGAGCGCCTCGATTACCCCACGATCAAGTGCAGCGCACGGGCGAACAGTACACACGTGTGCACTGCACACACATTCCATTACACGTGAAACTCCAGGTTAACTATCTACAGAAGATAGAAGATCGATGTTTCCCTACTCGCGTCACCACGCGTAGTATACAGGAATGAAGGGAGCTGGTGTAGCGTGTACACCGATATTGGCTTTAATCGATGTGTTCACGGTTGATGTTATAATAGCCTTGGCAGTGGCTTTCATGGTGTATAGGCTATTATCGGGGTTATTGTTTAGTGTCCGGTGTGCAGCAGCGGTGCAATGGTTTTTTGTGTCGCGCGGTGTTTTACAGTGTATATATATGTATATACTGGATGAAGGTCGAGATCGTGACGAAGCTGACGACGGCTGACGATTTCTCCGAGCGATGGCACCGGGACATTTGTAAAGCTTTATACGGTATTTTCTTTTGGCTGAGGCTTTTTCGGGATTTAGCGCCTTTCTTTTAATTTACTTCTTTTCTAATTAGAACTGAGTATGTACGCTGTGATGTGATTTAGTTTTAAATCTCAGTTTTGTACTTTTGAGTGCAGGTTTAGAACCTTCTTTTTTTATAATTATTTACTTGTGTAAATTTTATCATCAATAGCGCAATTGCAATGTATTAACCGTAGGCAGTACTAATATTTAATAGACAAAGAATTGTAAATTTGTTTACGGTAATTATAGGCTAAAAAACACAACGATGCAAATATATATGGTTAATTTGTACGGTATGTAGAGTTATTGTCGGAAATTTCCATTTGAAGCCGACCTAATTTTTAATTGTAACGCCGCAAGTTTTATATCCCACAGTTAGCGAAATTTAATGGTTTTTAACGATCGTAATAATTGTATATTATGCAATTCCAGATCGAATACCACAACGGCATAAACGATTTACTATGGCGATTATAGTTTTATTATAGTCTCTCAAGATTTACGATAAAATTTACACTAGTGTTAATTGAAAGAGCATTAATGAAAAAGAAGTCTCTTTAACGCAACGATTAATTGTACTTGTACATAAAAGTTTTTCCTCGAGTGTGTGTGCACATCATCGATCTAAATTTTCGCACGAAAGAGTAAATCTACCCCCACCAACGAAACAATTCATCAACAAGGAAACTTTTAATTCCCTATAGCGGAGAATAAATTGAGCGCTACTTTCACGCGATGCAGCATGGTATCATTGCATTCGCGGCATTGCCATTATGCTTTGAAATTATAATCGCCATGAATCAGCGGGTATATTCATTGCTTAATTGCGCACGCACTGTTAAAGCTATAATTTATAAAGGCTACACAAGCAACATGTGTTGGGCGCGAAATAAAACAATTTGCGATTAAATCTTCTCGCACGCGACACATTATCAACACTTCTGGCCGAGTGGAGAGGCATTAAATCAACCGCGAGTAGGAAGGGAAATAGGCGAATTTAGAACGGTTTATTGCTCTGACATTTGCGCGATGAGCCGCCGCTACTGTTGCTGCCGCTAGGATAGGATATGGCCGACGACTACCACTGCTTTCCTTTTTCCTCGTTTCACCCGTAATAAAAGAGGCGGCGTACTGCCGCGTCAACAGCCGCCAAGAGACAAGTTACAACAATGGTGAAACGGCGAAATGTCAAGCGGCGATATTCCTTTATATCGCGGGCCGCTCGCGCGGACAAAACTAGTTTTGCTTCGCGCGCCACTGCATTACGCGCGTGCGATGCGCGCCTCGACGTTCTCCTTTTTCTCCTACCCTTCCTTAACTTTTTCCGAAAGTTCACGGACTGAACGAAACTTGTGAAAATGTGAGAGCGAGCTCTTTTTTTTATATTCATCCCTCTTCTGTTCTCTAGTTCCGCTGTTATTGCGTTCAATTAACGATCAACGCTAATTTCGAACATTAGACAAGCATTATATGGCTACTTCCTCGATAATTGTGACTGTGCTAGATCGAATTTTCTTCTTGTAGGTTGAGATAATTGTACCGATCGAGCGCGTATACATTTTGTTTTTCTTTCTTTCAATTTTACAAAGTCGTTCTGAATATACTAGTTCTCTTGGGTTCTCACCGCGTTGGGATGAAGTAACCTCGACGAAAGTAAGAGTGACTTCGTGGAAAGTAAAAGTTTTTACTGTTATACACACTATTAATACTTGATACACATATTATGCGTAATACGTACACTTTTCACTCCATTCATAACGTTTGTTTTTTAATTAATCTTTTATTACTCAATTACGTCATATATCTTACGGAAATTCGCGTAACTGTCGAGGTATGCTCTCAACTTGTTCCACATTTATCCAGCGTATATACGCGTGTGCATGTAAAATTTTTCATCACTGCCCATCCAATCGCGTACACGTAACGCATGAATCAGAGTCCCATCATACGTTCCATTACTGCACGCTCGTAGAAAATTAACGGCAATTAACGGATAACCGAGATATTCAATAATGTATAAGTAATTTATTATCGCGCCTAAAAGTGTACGCGATGCAGTAATCCGCTTTCTAATAAACAATGTCGTCGCGCGGCTCCGGCACACATAACGCCATTACGTTTTTCCTCGCGCATATATAGAAAATATTTGCACGCCGGCCGTCCCATCTTCTTCTAAGCGCGTTAGCTCATTCCATTTGGATTTTTTCAAGACGCAGCTATAACTCCGGTTACGTTCGAGCCGAAAAGAAAAAAGTTTGTTACCGCTTTTCTCCAGATCTCGCGTTCCGATAGAAAGTAATGCATCGAAGTCCTTTATGCAATTGTATACTTTGGGCGCGGAAAAACAAACGTCGGACTGTAGTCGTGCTTGCGTAAAGATTATCAATTTGCAAAATTTAACGTATACCGAGCTTAATCGAGAAATTCCAGGTGAAATTTAAATAAGCCAAGGTTGTCAGGCCAGTCGAATGAATAGGTGTGTCCAAAATTGTCTTTACTTTTCAGGAATTTGACGATTGACGAAAGGATCTTCGCCTAGCGCAAGGTATTCTGCAAAATGTTTATAGCGTATACGTTGTATAATTAACCAGTTATTGACCAATTTTATGTTTATCGAGATATGCGCGCAAGTATTTTGTAAAGAATTGTGTCAAACTTAACGTAAACATTGTGCAACTACAGTATCGCAGAAATACTTTATAATGCCCATATAAGTTTTTCTTCCTTGGTCCTTAACAAACCAGTTATCTCAATTTTATTTATGAACTCAACACCGTGTAACAATCATTCGTACGACACCTTTTTCCTCGTCGTACGACCATTTTACTCCATTATATTAATTCATTATTCTGGTAAATGAGTCTTTGCGGACGAACCGGCATCATTCTGTATATTGCACGGTGCAAAGTACAAAGACTCGGAATAACGTACTTTAAATCCCACCCAGAAAATTGCACGCACACGCGAGAAAAAAATAAAACCGAGTCAATACACGAACTATCATCCTTTAAAAAAAGTGACATAATATTTACATAATAGCCGTGAAAGCAGCTGGGCGCGGGTATAGCGAGCGAACGCACTCTTTTTTTCTTTCCTCGCTCCCGGGATAATCGTGTTATTTAAAATCGAAACACGTTTCCCCGCACCCGTAATCGAAACTCACATATATAGCTACACACAAAAGTCCTATGGTTACGCTCTATCCCGCCTGTACGGATAAAAGCAGCGAAACGCACTAATTGCCTCTTTAAATTTGATTCATCGCCCAACCGTCTTGGTCCACGCGAAACCCATCGCACCTCGTCTACAGCGCGACATATTATCCTAATGAACGAAAACACACGCTCTTTTCGCACCTCTGCGCGGACCGTCCAAAGATAAGGACACAGAGAGGATATATTCACACAATATTTACATCCACAATGAACTTACATAATAAACTGCGTACGATCCTCGGTGGACGGAGGCCCCAGACGCACAGTGTCGGTCGTCGCGCGCGAAGAAGCGGGTTCATTAACTGATCGCTCGCACATCCAATTCCTTCTATAACGCGCCGTTTGCAGCGCAACGCAGCTCTTACGGATGCGTGTGTATCCCGGACCCGTAGTCTTGGCGGTAGAGGAAAGAGATAAATTCACTGTCGAGATCGAGATGTCGGCCTCGCGTAGCCGATGCTCCGCATGTTTCCCGTGGACGCATACGCGCGCGACCGTTCGCCCGTCCAGCCGCGCACACCTTCACCCGAAGACAAGTAAACACAGCGAAGACCCTGCGTGACTTATACTTATATATATATATATATATATATATATATACGGTATAGTACACACACGCGCCAACGATGAGTTAGTAAATTGGCGCGTGGCCCTCGACGCTCTATAACCGCGTTCCCTCGTGTTTTTGTTTATGTATGTTTCGGCTCCGCAAACGGCGATTGTAGTCGTCGCCGCGGCTTTCGAATCTCCCGCGCGTCCAGCCGCCAAATTCAAACCTCCACTGCACAAGTATTCGCCGTGACGATGGCCAAAGAACGAAATGGATCCTGGTCCAAAGACGCAACACCAAAGGCACACAGATGTCGAGCGAGTCCGCGAGCGAGGCGAGGTGTAAGTCACGCGATTTACAATTGATCGCACAGTCTATAATAGAGAGAAGCACTCGGTCACTGGTCCGTTGATACGCGGCGAGATCGAGAGCGCGTCGGAGCGTTGGCCGTGCATAGAGTTCTCCAGCCGCGCGGCGGAGACCGACAGAGTTCGGTCAATCGGCGAGAAGAGAGAAGGCTGCTGCTGCTGCTGCTCACTACTGCTGCTGCTGCTGCTGCTGCTGCTGCTGCCCCAGCACGGGGAGGGAGAAAGAGACGGAGCCCCCCATGGCTCTCTCTCTCTCTCTTACTCGCTCTCCTCCTCCCCCTCTCTCTGGGCCATACACACTCTTAGATCGTCGCCGAGCGTTTCGCCAAAGTGAGTGAGAGAGAGAGAGAGAGAGAGAGCCGTGAAAGGTGGTGAGGGAAAAAGCGGGCGAAACGGCCTCAAAACTCGCGACGAGAGAGGAGAGCGGCCCCGCAGCTCGTGTACACCGTGCATGTGCACATGAGCCGCTGCTACCGATTCTCCGAGATACATATATATATATGTATATCTACGAGTATGCGTGGCTTGGGATTTGAATGCGCGGACGATGGAGGGTCCTTTTTGGTCCTGCGCAGCGGCCGATGATCGGTGATGAGGATGCACGCTACGTGCATCTGGTCACGTAGGGCTCCCTGAGGAACGAGTTCGGGGACGTTAGGAGGTGGAGATCTGCTACCTTCTCAGAACGGTACATTTTGGCAACTGCATCGCGTGCGAGCGGAAGGTGGACCTTTTTTGCATCGGACGATGTGCATCGGTATTGGTTTTCGGTATGCTGCATCGTATCGTTTTGCTCTTAACTGACTGTGGGTAGTGCGGCTTAAGGTCTGAAAGACTTTTGTTTTTAATGGATCGAGATGCTGGTTTCAGTTTTTAGTAATAATTGCAAATGATTTTCAAATTATATTTAAATCGATAGATTTCATTACCCGTTATTTTAAAGTGGGAAAAAATAAATTAGACAAGCTGTAAAAACATATCTTCCATGAAGTTAAAAATGATAATTATTGGAGGAACAGGGGATTAAGATTTTTTCCTAGACGCATGACCGGTTAGGATTAGATCATTTTTTCGGTACAAGTCCCAAATCTAACTGTAAATAAAAATATTAATCATGATGTCGACAGGATTTTCCATTAATAATGTTATATAACTAAGCCTCATTAGAATCTTTGGCGTCTCTCACTTTATTTTATTGACAATGTATTTCTAAATGTGCAATTATATTATATTAGCTGGGCAAACATTTCTTTTGTTTTTCCAAGCGGGAGATGCTTCTTTTTTCCTCGTATGGGCAGTGACATTAGTGTACATCTGGATTTTCCTGACGATTTTTCGTCACTTCTAAGACGGAGCGTCTGACCAAATGAATGAATCACACCCGCAGGCCAATTTTTCTTAGCAAACACAATTTGACCGTGAACCTTCGCGCATTTAATTCTTCGTGTATGTCTTTCTCTTTTCTGGAATTTCTAGTAACGGGTCGGTAATTAGCAGGTTTTGAGTTATTGGGACACTTACCTTGCCTTTCACGCCATCGCTCAACCAGTTTTTCGTCTATTTCGCGGATTTTCAATCGCTTTCGTGCATATTATATACTATAAAATTCTAAATGTTCTCAAATTTAAATTTTCATCCTACAGTTTCAAAATCTTCATAAATTAATTGTCGGTGCCGATCGTAACTTCTTCGGTGTTGGTCAATAACATAGTAAAATGATATTGATTTTTCGTATTTTCTTGGTCAAATAGTGTCTACGACTTGCATATTAAAGATACATATCTATCAACCATTATAAAAATAAGTGAAACTTTGGAATTATAAAACATCAATTTATTCGACAACAGCAAAACAAACAACAGAACAAAGAACGCAACCAGAAATATCCAGGTTAAAAATAATCTTCCACGCAGCTCGGATGACATTAATTCGAACGATCTTCGGGCTGAGAAATAAAGCAAAATACACAACAACTAACAAAAAAACGAAATCGATAATTGGCAATGTCGTAAGTTTTCTTTAAAAAACGATACTATGCAGCTCGCAATAAGTTTGAAAAATACATGGAAAATGATCTGCGTGCGCGCACGAGCGATTGTCACCAAGCGCGAGGTCATCGATCTTTTATATCTATCAGCCGCGACGTCTCTTCCTATAAAATTGCGCCTTCGTGCACTTTGTTAGCGCGTGTTTCGGTAGCTTGTACCGCTTTTGTTGCGCTCTACTTTTACTTTATCATGATTTAAATATCGCGAAGAAATACAGAAATAGTTGCGATTATTAACAAAACTCGATGATATGTATGCGGGATTACGTACGGTTATATGAACGTACTTACCGATCTTTAGATATCGTTCGTGCATTATTTAACCTGTACGCGTATAATTATCATATTATTATCATGTAATAATCTACAAATGTTCGTATAAATTTTTGTGATTGCATATGTAGGATAAAGTAAAATGTATAACTTTACTTAATAAGCTATACCTTTGTATCTGATCGAAAATCATGCGCGATCAAATTGCCTACCAAAACGCTGATCAAAAATCAAATATGGCTAGATTCGTTCTAGCGACTGTCGCTCGTTAATATTTTATAGCGCAACGGTTGATGTGCATCTTCAGCTCATTTAACGGATAAAATAATGTTAACACATAGCACAAGCGCTTGACCTAATCATCATCCGCGTGCGTTGACATTTCGCGCCCCATGTAGCCTTGAGACTGTACGGCAACTAATGTACATGCGCGAGATTATCTTTGTCACCACGCGGCGAATGAAGAGGGGAGAGAGAAACCATAATCGATTGTTTTGTTCATAAATCGCAAATACCGTCGCACGAGATCAAGAAGTACACGTGCAAAAGTCTATCTGGCTCAGCGTCTTCTCGAGTACTCCGATAACGAGACGCGACTTTATTTCCGATGCGATAAGTTCTAGCGTTTGTGTATATCGATGTGCACGAGAGCAGCGAATGAATGCCCGGGTGCAAGGATGATGATTACGTAGAATGCGCTGGGGTTGCCTTTGTAAAGGAGAGTATGTAAAGAGGGACTTATAATTAATCTGTTGAGTGCATTGACGATAGTAAAATGGTACGAGGCTATAAAAATGTATGTCGATAAAGAAATTTTTACTGTTCTTGATGCATGTTTCATAATGACTTAAGAGATATGTTTAGTTTATTTTGTGGGCGACTAAGCTATGATGAATGTTTTATTTTTATTTAATCTATACATATATGTGTAAGTAGATACGTGCCGGGCATCGTAAGACATCCGTATACTTTCGTTATACTTTCTCAACTTTGTCATCAGTAGGTGGGTAAATCAGTTACAGAAAAATATTTTCGACCCTCTTTGGTAAAGCATACCTTTTGTACGATCTTCCCTTTTTTAAATACTTTAATCGTTCCTTTTATATTCTGTAAGTGTGTAAAATTAATTCATAAATCCATATAAAAGGAGAATTTCGGGTAATTAAATTGATCTGGAAAATCATAAAAAACTATGCTATATATTGTTATAAAAACCAATGAAAAAACCTTATACTCAAAATAGTCGCAAACGCTTTTAGTATTTGCCTGCGAGATAGGGTATGCAGAAACTATGTGCCATTGAAAACCATTCGCCGCTTATTTGCATGATAACTGTATCATTTTGTTACTTATTTCCGTAGTAAACATACATTACACCTTTCATTTACGAACCATTCCTTCCGAGTCGCGTATTATGTAGTTATCGGTGAAGTTATACGAAAGTCATCATGTTCTTTTCTAAATCCGCTGTTTGCATTTTGAACTTGAACATGCTACTCGTATTAATTATATCAACAATACGGATGATGCATAATTATATTTAGTACTGCTTGAAAATTATGGTCAAATTTTATTATTTTATTTTACAATTATGCATACTGTATAAAATATTTTTCATTAATTATTGCTAAAATTTTTCACTTTCATTTACGCGTTTAATCCTATAGTCTACTATGAATTTCGAATTCCAAAAAGCACTTACAGTTCTTAATGTAAAGCTTCACAGCGCAATTCCGTTGAATAAAGGAAATGCAAAAATACATGAATCGAAACGCAGTGATTCGTGAATACCTTGAGTTCCACAAGGAGCCGGTAAAAACGCATAGACGGACAAATTATGATACAGTACATGCGAATGTCACTGCCGGAAATATTCAAAGCGCTAAAATCAACACTTGGTCGACGCGTAAAATTCTGAGATTCTCTGGAATTTCCAAACGCCAATCGCTAATATTTTCATTCTCTAATCCTACACTATCTCTATTCTTTCCTGACATTATCCTACTTGCATCCCTGTTGATATAATTCTTTTGTTAACCTTTCTCTTTTTTTCCCTTGCACACCGTCCTTCTTTTTCGCACGTGCCTTTCACTGTGTTTCTGAAAGGCGAAAAGTGCGTGTTATTTCTTCGATTTACGCAAAGCTGCAAAGATTATGATTACAAATGCTTACGCGTAATCGTTGTCTTTTTTTTGTAAATTATATGTTATTATTGTAATTAAGACCAGAATATCGAACAAAATTCTATAATACCACATTGGAGAAGAAACGCACCGACGTATTTCCACAGAATAGGTTAAAAAGTTTAAGTTTCAGGATTCCTTGCACCTTGATTCTTTAAAAAAAAGTTTTCCCAGTGAAGGGGCGTGTGGTATTAGAAATGAATGGAGTGTGTTAAAAGTGTGAATTTTGTCGCTCTCAAAAAGGCCGAAATTTACTTAGGCGCAAAAAAACGATTTTTTGCAAGGCTGAACTTGCTTTTGTTACATCCGGTTTTAAAAATCCTTAGCCATATATTACTTGGAATTATAAATTTATACATTCAGTGATTTGAAATTCTAGTACCCATTTCGAATGAAGCAGAAAAACTATGAATTAATGTGTAACCAGAATTACTATAAAATGTCCGTGTAAAAAATCGCATTATTTTCATTTTATTAAATCAAGATAATCATTTCAAGACAATCGTTTAGGTACATAAATGATTATCTAAATAGAAATCCATATCTTAGAAGATTTCTAATCTATTGGTATTTTAAATATAGCTATGGGATTATATCAGTTATTTTTAATTAAAAAACAATATTTTAATTTAGACATATAAAAAAATATTTTCCAAATATTAATAATATAATATTATATTAAATAAACCCATAATTTATGAGCTGCACTTTGAACTTTATCTCAGACAAAAACAAAATAAATAATTTTTCTTGAGTCATTGAAATTACCGTAAGTGATTTTTCTCGCAGAATAATTAACACTTATTTAAATAAAGTAGCAATAAGATTCATTAGCTGTTTTAAAATCCATTTGAAATTCAGATATATGAATAAAGTAAGAACAATGTTTGACCATTCATGTTCAATATGATGGATGGGTTCACACAGCAAAAAATTCCACTTTAATGTGGTCGTTACCCCTATTTTCCATGATACTTGCAAATATATTTGAAATTTAAACAACATTTCATTGAATTATATAGTTGAACTATTTAAAAAAATTAAAATTCAATTAAATGAGTTAAAAAATAATTTATGATATAATTATTATTTATATTTATTTTATGTAAATTCTATACTATTTTAGTATTAACATAGATTTTGAAAGCTTGCAATTCGGACGATTTAGGAATTTCAGTAATAATAACATTTTCCGATCCTATTTGCAAAGTCAAAAAAATGAAGGCTACTCGAACTGTACAATTTGTCACGACGTTTCGTAATTTACAAGAAATCATGACTGGCCTTCTTCACTTCGACTATATGTTAATACAACATTTAAAATTTTTAGTTTTTTAAAAAATTCTTCACGTGCTTTCTTTCATTTGTTCATACTTTTTTTCTCTCTCTTTCTGCTTTCTTTCTATCTTATTTTTTTTTCGTACTTCCCTGTATACTTTTATTATACTACTTATTCGAATATCTTGGGTTTTTCCCACTTTAAAATTCATTAGCGAAAGAAATATGGGAGATCGTAAAAAAGTAGAAGGATCCAAGTAAAAGTGCTGTTACTTGATGATGCGTCGAGCGACAAGAAACCCCCAAAAGCGGAACTTATTATCATCACAGTCAATTTACCAGTTCTTCTTACATTTTTTCCTTTAGCAGACATTATTTTTAATAATTTTTAATGCTACTTTACTAATTTTTATATAATAAATTGTAGCTATCTTAATCTGTTCTATACAATAGCAAATTACAATTACGAAAAAAACTTTTTTTTGTGAAAAAACCAAAAACTTTGCATTTATTTTAATTTACATTCTCTTCATCTTTTTTATGAGAAAATATAAAAAATTTTATTACTACAGCATAGTTATTAGACTTTTAATAAAACATAAAATTTCTTTATAGCTTGAGTCTCAAATTTAATCTTAACTTATATATCTTTTTAAAAGTCGTACAGGGTGTGTGATCAAGGAAATGGATCCTGAATTTAACTGAAAATCTGAGAAATGTTATTTGTATCGGTATTCGTGTATCCGAGTTTTCTGCAATGGCTTTTAAGTTTTAAAATTTGAGATTATTAGAAATAAAAGTAGAATTTCTTATAATTTTTATTGTTTCAAATATTCGAAATTCTTAGAAATAAAAAAATATATTCAAAACTGTTCTTTTGAAAACTTGCATGATACTATTGATAATCCACTTTATAATGTGAATTTATTGTTCGATTCAGAAATGCAAATTCTAAAATATTAAGTCTGTATGAAATTTATAACTTTAACGCGCCATTTAACGTGTCATTGTATAATTTTTCAATTCAAATCACCTTTTTTACCATGAAACTTGCGTGAAAATGAATGCGAACGAATATTTTATATTCTTAACGTAAAAGGAGCAAAAGAGCAACGGACAAGAATCGTTTGAAATTATAGTTCAAAAGAAAATTAAATCATATATCATTAATAAGAAATAAAAATTACTCTTGAGCAGGAAACGATTTTATGAATATTGATCATTTTGAATATTAATGATTATTATTATTTTTAAATAGTATAACGAGGGTTATACTTTATTCAAATTTATTTCTTATTATAATTGTTTCTTTTTCAATTATGAGCTTAAAAAAACCATTTGAGGAGATTAACATTAATAAATTCATAAGCAGTAACGTCGTTGAACAAAAGTATTAATACGTGTCTTTATTAGATACTATCAGTCAATAAAAATTTAATTAATTTGATATCACGAACAAAACAATTTTTTACTCTAAGAGGAAGACTTTTTTGTACTGTTACAGATCTTTTTCGCATAAATTTTCTTTATCATTTCATTAAATTAAAAATTAAATTCATCATTTTTATAAAATGATTTCACCAATAACATTTTTTTATCTTGAATTTTTGCATATCTTGAGAAATATAAAGGAATTCAGCAACATAAGTTCAAAACAATATCCTCAGCTATATGAAATAATGTACCTTTCATACATAACTCATCTTTTACAGAGTAAAAAATCGCAAGACGAAAACCGCAACATTACCATAAATGAAAATCGAATTGAAAAATATAAATCGCGATACATCCGCGTCATACATTATCGGCAGCGGCCAACAATGAAAAACTCAAAAGAAAACTCGCGCGGGACTCCAGAGCACTGCAGAGCGCACGCAGTGAAAGTGTGCACGCAAAATTAGACGCAGCGAATTAAGTATTGGCGCGAAACGCCGCGATCGAGTCGCTCCAAGTCACAGCCCGATGCACCCCTTCATTACGAGGGAAAGAGAGAGAGAAAGAAAGATGCACTTCTATACTGTCTCATGACGGCAACTCGCATAGGCACGTTCTTGCTGCCTCTTTCTCTCTCTCTCTCTCTCTCTCTCTCTCTCTCTCTCTCTCACTCTCTCTCTCTCTCCGCAGTGTTACAAAGTCATTGCGCACGGGCCTAAGCTTAATAAGCCGGAGTGCCGCTCGTACTCGATCTATAGTTTTCTCTGTCTGTGGTTTTATCATTTTTTTTTATTGCCGAAGGAGCTCTCATCATTATTTATTTCCTAATTTATTATTGGCTACTTGATAGCATGTAAATGTTGAAAGCGCAAGGAACAATACGCAATAAATTTATTTTCAATATATAATGAATTCATAGTATAATTCAAATTGCATTGAGTTGAATCTTTTGTCTCTATATTAGAAATCCTTATTATTAATGTAAATCCAGATTTTCCAAGAACTTTGAAGGAATAGCTTAAAATACGATATTGTTATAAGTATAATCACAGTCAAAAAATGTATCCATTACAGCTACTGCTGAAAGAAAAAGTCCATAAAATCTAGAACAGATAAATTCCAGGCCAATCTCAGAAGCGTTCACTTAAATGTATCTATAAAATATATCGGGTTTCATGAAAATCCGGCGCGCTTTTCGCCAGGCGAAAAAGTGAATTGGAGAGTAAGGTGTACATGCACACGAATACACATGCATACGCATTACACGTATTGCACGCGTATAGACAAGGTCCGCAAACATCCTGTTGCGAAAATCACTGAGCTAGAGCCGCGATGCATACACACATGTGCGTCTATGCGTTTAATGGAGGAGTTGCGGTGGTGGTAGTAGCGCAAGGCTGAAAAAATGCACGAGAGGCCGATATATATGTATATTGACCAACCGTATCCGGACCCTCGGCTCTACTATTGCAGACAAGAGTTTACACGAGTAGCGGACATTTGCTTGACGCGTTAAAATTCGAGCTAATAAATATCCAATGTTTGGTATAACGACCGCTTCGAAAAGTCGAGAAATCAATGTTTGGTCATGTTTTCGTGCTTTGTTTTAATAACAAATTTCAAAGCGACTGTTTGTCTTTGACCAGTGCGAGATAGTGAGGTGGGAAAATCGCTGATACTTCTATTTCTATCAATGCAGGAATGCTTTTTTTATGATATGCATGCGTAATAATCCTGAGTTCAGGCTGTAATTGTTAATAATGTAGCAAATGAGTTATTTATAAGTTACTGTAGGAGGGCACCATTTTGTAATGAAGGAAAAATATGTATTTAACGTTATATCAGAAAAAGGTTTAGTAACTTTATGATGTGCCTGTATAGTATAAAAAATACTGTGTATTGATTTTGCAGTCATTACTATTGGTAATTCTGATATACTTTATAATATTAATGAGATTTTGGATAAAAACGATACCTATATGATACCTACCAATAATACAATAAAGTAATTTCTAAGCTTTTGTACATGAGCGAAGCAATCTCATGATGACTCATAAAAAAGAAACAAACAATTTATAAGAAATTAAGTCCCGAATAATTTAGTAGCCAAATCGGGAGTCACGTTTTGAACACGTGAAAAAGGATGCACATAGTTTTTCAGCTCATCTATGTCCACTGATTTGATGACTCTTCGCATAAGAATTTTATTTAAATAGAAATGATATGTATTTTGCATACAATTATATCTTGAAGCCCCAGATAATACCTTCTTTTAAAAAATATTGAGCATTAAATTTACGTTATATGTCCGTTTTTTCGTTTGTATAGTCACTTGTTGTTTTTCAATATCACGATAAGCAAACTCCGGTCTAAATGTCGTATTATTCATGTTCTAGGCAAATTATTTACAGAAAATTTGAAAATAAATAATGTAATATTTATCTATAAAGCCGCTGCTTATTAATTGTTTTGACTGGTAGTCTTCTCTATATGTTCAAATCGAATAATAAAATTTAGTTTCTGTTATTTGTATACAAATACTATTTCAGAATCACTTTAAAATTTATTTCCCATTTCAAATATATTTTTAACAGTTATACAGATTGTTTATTTATCGATTATATATAGCTTATTATATTTTTTTAATATCCTGTATTTATTTTACACATTTAAACTATTGAATACAATATCTCCTTAAATATATGAAAAAATATAAAGATCTTTCACAATATAGCATAAACAAAAAATTTTAAACTAATATATTAATTTATTAGATCTTGATTCGTGTAATAAATATTTTTAAGCTAATCGAGAATAATCAACATAAAAATAGAGCATATTCGAATATAAAGGAAATAGTCGCTAATATCCATCCACTGTACAAGATGTAATAGCTCCATATTAAATTTAAAGTTGTCATTAATTCTTCTTTCGTAGAAGTATGCTTTACGTAACACAGTTTTCTGTACTCAAACACCCTTCGAATGAATCCACCTTCATCAAATCTTCTTAAAAGTGTATCAAGCTTGTAAAGAATCGGTGAGTCCGAAGAAATTAAAAATGTTAAGCTTCGTTTGGTCAAACTACCTTTCGATATGTGAATATTTGCGTTCTCCTCTAAATACAATTTTATAGTGAAATGAGTATCTAAGCAAACAATCTGATCGCCCCTTGAAAGTTTATACAAGCAATCAGAGAACGAAGGGACTTCACGAAATCTTTCCCGTATCTCTTTAGACTCCAACATACTAAGAAGGTTTGGAATTCCCCGAGGAGTAAGGTTAGATTTAATTAGGTCTTCAGTCGAGTCTATGATTGAGGTTGTTGACGGTACAGTGCTCAATGCACTTAAACAGCTTTGTATCAAGGATGTGGTTAGAAAAGCAAATACAGTAATGACTATGAATATTATTCTTCTAACTCCGTTTTTTGGATTGCCCAGTATTGAAGTCTTGAACAAAAGTCGTATAAAATTCAAAGTAGCTAAGGATATTGATTCATTTAGAACATATTTCAAATTAATAATAGAAGTGGAGCACATTAATATGAAAAATATCCAAACTTTCAAGTCAAATATATAAAAGAATATTTCAACATAATTGACTAAATGCTTTGGAGATACAATTCTAACTGTGTTTTCATAGACAGGAGACAATTGATTCTTCCAATAATCACGTATGAAATATGCAGTTGTTATAATTTCGGTTTGACTAGATTTTAATACTTCTTCAATTACTCCTTGAGGTTCGCCATACTCGTTGATAAAACCAAACTTATTAAAGAACTTTGTAAAAATATTTGCATTTAAATGAGTTAACAAGTCCTCCACAATGTTAGTATGTGTAAACTTACATACATTCATTTTTTTAATGTCATGGATCGATTCATTTAAGTATAAGATCCTACTGGCTTTGATGTTATAGCCATTTAGATTATTTGTTTTATCAAAATATAAACTATTGCAGATTGATGAATCTGTTTAAGATTAATAATATTTCAATTAGTTGGCAAAAACCAAATTTTTTTTTTTTAACAACATTAAATTAATTAATTTATTTTTTATACTTACCATATGTAAATATGGACCCGTAAGGTTTATGAATAAAATGATTAAACAGCGTGTAACGTTCGTTAATCATATGACTATGTTGCACAAACTTCCAAAATTTTGGGGCTATATTTGTGAAAGGATTGTAAGTATAGAAAAATAAATTATTGTCCAAGGTACGACACAAGTACACAGCTGATAAAATATTAAAAGTCCACATTGTACGCAAAAATGTATGTGCCATTAAACAACTGTTTTCAAAATCCAAATTAACTATTAAAAAAAGAGATTCGTGGTTCCACCAAATAGAATTTCTCATATCTTCTAGTAACATTGCAAAAGTTGCATCAGATGATAATATAAATGTGACGCTCTTTGCAGGTCTATTCTGTTTACTGAAATGTGTTTCATTTATTTTATAAACTCTCTGGAAACGTTTATTTTTTATAAAGACATTATTTTCATTTGCTCCAATTAAATTTATTGGACTAATAGAATGAAAAATTGAATTCAAAGAGGATGAATCAACTGTGTTCCCATTCATAATGAGCAAAGATGTTTTTGCTTCGAAACAATATTCCATGAATTTTTCCTGCAATGTTAATATTTTGGTGAACCAGAAAAGTTTAAGGCATTAACGAATATAGTAATAACTTACGGCTACTTGAAATATTTCGTTTGAATTTTTAGGTATAAAAAGATCACTACTTTCTATTTTGGCTTCAATAAGTTGATAAAAAATCAAATTGAGAACATTAATGTAAAATAATGTATTTTCTGAATTCATTTTTGTATTATGTTTCTATTTGCAAATACTGGATTAGATTGTGAACTATGCAGGTCAACTAAGAATAGTGTAAAAAACTATTGGAAATAGGACTAGATTATAAAATACGCCAATATACTAATATGCCAATTACTTACAGTGCCAATTTATTACACAGCAAAATATTTACTGTGAAATTTAGTAACTGTCTGCACGGATATGTATTTGTGTATATGTGTATGTATACGTCTTATGGATTTATTTTGTTGTGTTAAAATTGTTTAGTACTTCGAAGATCTTTTAGCGTTAAATTTCAAGGCTGCGACGCGCTTCTAAATAAATGTAGCAAAACACACGCGTATGTGTTGCTCAGTGCGAAATACTGTGAGCGAAGTATCCAATACTAACTATTGGAAATAGGATATAGTGATAACATATGTAAATTTAAAAATTACTGCAAAATTGTTTTCTGTGAAAAATAACAACTTTAAGCGAATACGTATTTATCTATTATTTTCCGCGTAAAATCATTTCCCATGGACAAAATTTAGCCAGCACATTAGATATTGCTAATGATAAAGTTTGGATGCCTCATTTGCAAATACTGCAACCTGATATTTCGAACATAGCGAAGAAATGCTGCTAATGGACACTATCCAACACTTTGTCAGCAGCATTAAAAACTCTTCTCCAATAGGTTTTCCAATATGTAGAGCAATATTTGAGGAACAAATTAGAAAAGCGATTTAGTTTTCTTTTTCTCTTTACTTATTTAATTCTTATATTCTCTTATTTAATATAATTATAATAGAGATAATAAAAAACCGCTGCCAATTCATTGGCACTTAGCTTCCTCTAACTTAATGTTTTGTATGAAAAAAATTAATGCATATTTTTTTATTTACGTTGTACGTAGCGAATACGTTATTTAATGAATATATCAAGAATGCGAAGGATACATGTGCTTACAACCATAATAAACAGATTTGATTGTTGTAATAACAACTACTTTTATAACAGCAACAAAAGATTCAAACTTTACATTCAGAGAAATAAATATTAAAACTTTTAATATAAACCAAATTCACTCACGTTTTCGTTCCAATTTCAAAAACGTCGAATCACTTTCCTTTTACTCGAGATGTCATATGCAATTAAATTAGGTACGGAATTAATAATTTTAATTACCATGCATTTTTGACATAAGTACAAATAATATTCATTGCGTAGGAATTATAAGCTTCGAATGTTGCGCTAATGTGGAAATTTATTAGAATGGAAAATCCACTCCATCTGTAAAAGACCGATTTCACTCTAGCGATATCAAGCGTGCAATATCTCGCTTAAACTCATACGCAAAGATAAAATAGTAGGCAAACCGTTCGAGCGTCTACGGCCTCCTATTCCTTTTTTTTCCTCCTTCACATCGAAGCACTGATTAAAAAATAATCACATCTTCGCGTCGAGCGAGGAAAAAGGTATAGTTTTGTTGACCTTAATGTGATATGTGGGCTACTAGATAAGTTACATATCATAAAGTTGCATTTGTCCGTTGCATTTGTCATGGTGCTTCATTGGTTTGCATGAGCGCGCTATGCTCTTTCCACTTATAGAACGTGACGGACTCTTGTTCCGCTGTCTTTTTATTTCTGCTACTTTTCTTTTTTGCGCCGGTATACAACTAAACATATTGTAATAAGAGTCGCTTTATGTGAATTCGCACTTTCTTGCGATTAGAAAATTGATGTTGATAGGAAAAAAAGATCCTTGCTACTGATCCATTTTATCCATGCACGCAATATTAATTAGTTGAACAGTCATAATTGTATTTTATATAATAAAAATATCAAGATCAATTAATATATGTTATTTAATGATTTTTTTCATTTTAGAGTTATATACAACTGATTTTGACAAACCTTTGGATTTTATGGACACTCTATCGGGACTGAGGAGTATTTTAAACAAACTAAAAAAATAGCCATTTAGAAGCAGTCATAATAATAGGATGATTTTAATTATAGATACTTTTTTCAATAATATCTCAGAGAAACACTTGTTCGTTTTATTTCCTTGGAATCAAAATGTACGGACTTTATGCTTTTAAAGCATGCAAAGAGTGTGGACATGAGAAATTAGTAGCTTGCAAATAACAATATGAGTTTCTATTATCTGGGTTTAAAATTATCTGGATAAACATTGTTATATACATATACCTTCAATTTTTTCTTGAATTTTAAATTATAGAAGCTACCAGTCTGCAACTTGCTAATCAGTACTTTCTATACTTTTATTTAAATTAGCAATTGATACACGAAAACTCCATCTTCGTATAGGCCTGGAGGATATTCGAAAATATATCAACTTGACATCAATGAAAAATCATACTTTAAACTCTCCCTAAAAAATTATAACTTTGTGATCAAAGAAAACAAGATAAGTAGAAAAGTATTAAACGCATTGAAATGTGGTTTGAAAAGTAGTTAACTTGATTAATCACCTTATTCCGTGTCTAATTTTAAATAGAATAGATATTAATTTTTAAACATATGGCTCATACATACATATACCTTTAAGTACTATACCTATATTTGTTAACCGCTGTATTCCAGTCACAGATGTATGTCTTCATAAGAAAAAATTTGTATTCACGTTTATTTCACCGATAATTTGCAGTGTATGAATGGGCTATGTGCATTGAACTCTTAAACTGTTAGTACCGAATTTATTTACATAATATATAATAGGTATAAATACAATGATTGATAAGACTGCAACATTCATTTTTAGAACTTGATACTTAGCGAATATATACCGTCATTCTATCATCGAGTTTGAATTAACGCGTTTAAAAAAGTAGTTTTGCATATTCGTGGACAGAAATATTTATAAATAAAGTTTTTTCATTGATTTTATAATAGGAACGAAAAATTTGAAGTAATTTACAATCATGTATCAAATCCAGGGTTGAATTTAAAATACATTATTTATTTTACGCTATGTAAATTATAAATGTTTATAGTGCTTCCACAATAATATATAGACCACTTGATCCATCTTTTTCTTTGAGATGGCGACTAATCTCTTAACATAAATATTATCTAAGAACCATTATTTTATATAAGGGATGACTAAGGGTGCAGGTTTTGGATTCTTTTAAAATTCTCAGAGAATACTTCTGGTGCAAAATTTGGCATTTTTCTGAAATAGCCCTGTAGTTTTGAAGATATCCATGTTGATTTTATGC
>UELU01146867.1:0-28671 GCA_900490025.1 Megastigmus dorsalis | reverse complement strand
TATTTCACCGATAATTTGCAGTGTATGAATGGGCTATGTGCATTGAACTCTTAAACTGTTAGTACCGAATTTATTTACATAATATATAATAGGTATAAATACAATGATTGATAAGACTGCAACATTCATTTTTAGAACTTGATACTTAGCGAATATATACCGTCATTCTATCATCGAGTTTGAATTAACGCGTTTAAAAAAGTAGTTTTGCATATTCGTGGACAGAAATATTTATAAATAAAGTTTTTTCATTGATTTTATAATAGGAACGAAAAATTTGAAGTAATTTACAATCATGTATCAAATCCAGGGTTGAATTTAAAATACATTATTTATTTTACGCTATGTAAATTATAAATGTTTATAGTGCTTCCACAATAATATATAGACCACTTGATCCATCTTTTTCTTTGAGATGGCGACTAATCTCTTAACATAAATATTATCTAAGAACCATTATTTTATATAAGGGATGACTAAGGGTGCAGGTTTTGGATTCTTTTAAAATTCTCAGAGAATACTTCTGGTGCAAAATTTGGCATTTTTCTGAAATAGCCCTGTAGTTTTGAAGATATCCATGTTGATTTTATGCATTAGAGTGTGTATATCTATATACACTGTAAAAATGTATATATCGATATTTGGATATCTGCAATACCAGGGTATAAATAAAAAAGGCTGAGATACGAGTCTCATTATTTTATACTATTGCAATTACTCTGCTTTAGTATTATATATATTTTTTAATACTTAGCTGTCCTATGTATTTAACATTAGAATATACAATACTAGGATCTATGAACAGCGAAATTAAATATTTTCTTTCTATTTTCAGGTGAACTCTCAAGTGCAAATTGAAAATTAGTATTGCGAATGCTTCAGAATTCATTTCGATTAATCCTTCAAGTGTTGACTGTCAATCTGAAACCCTTTACAGCAATCTTACTTTCTGAATTTTATTTCTTCTTGGGAATAGTAAAAAACATTCACTATACGAATATATACTCCGAACTATATATAAAAATACTCCGGACCTTGAGCTTCGAATTTAAATAATTGGATTTCTCTTCATGAAAACACCAATAATAATTAGTAAAAAAGTCCACCACCTAAACAACACTTGTCTGGATCAATTTGCATTTGGACATAATGACGCTAGAGATGTCGCAAACAGCCAGAAAAAACGTGCAAACTTACATCGATTCATCTGCATATGTCTAGTAATTGCAATTAAATTTCATACTATTTATTAAATACGGTCTCTCATTTGCATGTTTTTCACCTTGATTTATTGCTCGAGTCACAATTTAGTCAACTATAATACCAGAATTTTCCATAAAGTACTATTCAAGGAACTCCCAGTTCTTATCAATGTTAAAAAAAAACAACGAAAGAAAAATTTCATAGTCCACCGATACGACTAACCCAGTGTCAATGCGGACATCGGAAAAATCATCAACTCACCGATTCGAAAGAGACTTCGATATGATTTCATGGAAATCCGGGTTATAAGGGGATTTCGGGATGGGAAAGTCCCGACCAATTATTTCGCATATGTATTCTTGCGAACTTGTGAAACTTCCGGTATAATACGACTCGCGCTCTGGCAATTATTGTCTTACGGTAATAATGCGACCATGTTAACTCCTAATGATATACCCCGCGTATATATATCTATGACCTGTACAGTGTGTGTGTGTGTGTGTGCATTTAAACGTGAGTATGGTGCCACGGCCGAGCAACATCGCGATCAGAAATTTTCCAGATCGTGGTCGGATTGCGTTATGGGAGTGCGTATATATGCGAGAGAGAAAGAAGGAAAAAACGGACGGACGGCCAGAAGGGGAATAAGACAGAGAGGCGAAGTGCATCGGTATTGCACCGTTTCTTCCTTCGACTCGAACGCATATTACGCGCTCCGTGTTTCATATATACGCGGAGATCGCGAGCGCGCGACTTTAATTATTGCTGAACACGAATATATCCCCATATAAGAGATTGGATTTTATAAGGTTAGCTAGGAGACTTGATATTATGATACTTTGATGAAAACTGGTTTCACTCTTTTCTAATTGCGAGGGGATGTGAACGAAGTGATGCACATTGCACTTGGTGAATAAAATTCCATCAGCGTTGAGAATTTTTGACCCAGATCGAGTAGTTTCTTAAGCTATAATACATGTCATGCAGATTATTTAAGGCCGTGGTATTAATAAAAAAAAAAAGTATATTTATGCAAGTCTTTATGGACTTCATTTATTCCTATTTTAATCGATTTGTCTACTATAAAATATATTATATTCTTGTAATTGTAGATGATTAACAAGTAAAAGAATTGCGTAAAATTGCATAAAATTAATTTCTATAATATTTATATAACGGAATAAATTTGTGATGACTATGGAGACGATAGAAGTTTTTAGGAACTTCATTATACTAAGTGGTCATATTCAATATTTTTTAGCAATGCAATTGGAAAACATCGTTTAAATCCCAAGACTATCTTATGAACTATACTAGACCAGTTACTATGCAGTCGTATTCATCTACTTAGAAGAAAATTATTGGTGCATGTGCAGCTAAAACTGTAGGTAATGGAAAAACAAATTAGAGTGAGGGTTTTTTTATGCCGCATCGTATTTCTAATAATCTCCAATATTCATACAATCATAATTACAGTTAGCGCTAACTGTGCGCTTAGTGGCCGTTAATAAGTAAATTGTTTATGGATTATGCATGGAAACAAAAAAGTGTCACTAAGGCTTCGTAGCTATTATGCAAAGATGCGACTGAAAAGATTGAAAACTTATTCAGACTATTTTTAACGCTAAGTGAAAAATGCTTTCAATTCTAATATACTATACACCGATAATGTTTTCATGCAATAAATAAGATTGGCAATATTTTATTAATTCGTTATTTAGAAATCTGAATTGGGAATTATTTCATGCCTATTACCAAACGCAATTAATGCAGTTACACATGCAACTATTACTTAAACTTTTCGTGTTATATTCCAATTTTTATAATACCTCAGGTTACCTATTTAATCGCACAAGATATAGAACATCCGATTACACTATTATCGCAAAAAATTATGAAATATAACTACATATCCTTAATCTGAAACCAAAAGCTTTCTCTACAAAAAAGAGACCGTATTTATTTATTCATCGAGCAAACGGAAATCTCACGTGAATAGATCCTATACGCACCGGTTCATCGTCTCGGCAATCACTTATGCTCCGTAACAACAGCCCATAAAGCTCAGGTTGTCTACGTTGCAAAAACAGCGAAAATAATATTAACAAGCCCACTCGACTTACTTTCTTTCGTGGTGCGTAGATCTCAATCTTTACGAGCCTCGTTGTCAACTCTTGTCCTTCCAGGCAGTTCAAGCGGCACACGCGCGACACACTGTGTAATTCATCCGCGCATGTATCGTACAAAAATCTCACTTGTTATTATATATATATGTACAAAAGTCCAAATGTATACACACTTTCACGATATATATATATATTTGCGCGTTGATGTTCGCGACTCCGTAATCACGTCCCTTTCCGGTTCCAACTCACTCGCCTCCTTTATCCTGTCGCTATCGCATACGCACCACTTGCTCGCTTCTTTCCCACTGTGTCCCGCGCTGACTTTTATCAGTTCGGCCAAATCTGGCTCGCAGCCGCTCGCGGTTGGCGCGCGAGAGCTCGAGATTTCAAAATTTCCGCGACCACTGTACATATACTTCACTTTCTCCGCGCTTGGCTCAACTCGTTATATTACGCTCATTACATCTGCGGCTGGACTATATCAAACAATAAGCCAGCAACAGCCAGCGATGACAGAGAGAAAGACGGAGAGATGTAGAAAAAGAAACTGTCGGCCGAAAGAGATATCCGTGCGTGTCTATAAGAGTGGCGCGCGATTGCGGCAAGAGCCGTGCAGTCGCGAGCGTTTCTCAAAAATGAAGCCGTCCCAGTGCTGCCGTCCGGCTATAAGCCTTACGCGCGCGCGTCATTGGAGGTGAGCCTCGACCGCGCGAATAATAAGAGATGAAGAAGAAGAAGAAAAAAAGGCGCGAAGGCGACGCGACACAAGGAGGAAGAAGACGAGAGGAAAAAGATCGATCTCTCGCGTGGAACGGGATATATCGACTGGTGCAGAGGTGAAGATGCTGGACACCCTGTACTGATTTATCCGAATGGATGTACTTTTGTTTTTAAGGCTTGGTTGAATTTGCTGCGGGCAAAGCATTTTTTTTCTGCACGACGGAAGGATGAAGGAGAGATATATGCGTTTCGACGGTTTTTAGAGGAGATTAAAGCAATTTGATTGCTTATCTTGGGTACTTGTCGTGCATGTCCTGCGGGCCACCGATTATAATTTTGATGTAATGCGTGGTTGAAGCGGTGAAATGATTACTTACCCAAAGTTGCAACTACTTATGACGACGGAAAGATCGCTATCTTTACCTACTGAAAATTTATGTTTAATGTAGAAACTTTAAGTTGATTGTACCTATGTATAAGATAGTTTTGCAATCGGGAGATTTGTTAGTTAGTCGAAAGGAATTTTACAGGTCCTCGTATCAAGATACATGGTAGCATTTATACACGATTTAGATCGACTCTAAATGTTTGTTTTGTATTTTCTACATAAGCTGACATTAAACGTCCTTTCAGATCTCAATCAAGATGCCTTTCTTTATTTTGCAACTTTTTTAGCGAGCCATCTTTCCTCGCTACAAAAACATCTCCCTCCTTAGTCTTGTTTATATGCTATTGGCGTGGATGACACTGTGTTATTTATATGGACTCGCGGTGCTTCCCCTTGCATGACTTTCACACTATGCTTAAATCTTCTTTTCCTTTAGCTAACTAAAAACAAAATAATTTTCAGCGGCCATTGTGATGCATCCGATTGGTTATTATGATTTTTGTAAATCATTTTGTAAATATTATTTTTTTGCTTGTTCTTAATGGATGTTCAATCCTTTAGCCATGACATGGTCATAATGTTTCTTCGGCACCATAAGATCGGCAATAGAGGCTATATTTTCCAATCATCCTTAGTCCTCCTTTTGTTGATTTATAGTCGTTTTCATTATTGTAGTATATTTTAAAACCATCTTTTTTACGAAGTACTTACTTTTTTTTCGATAGCCAAGGCAAACGATGTATGTTGAATGAATTCTGCATAATTGCAGTTTGTAGCTCTTGTAAAGATGATTGGTGAACTCTTTTAGTTGTATTGATCATTAATTTCATTCCTTTTAGGATTGTTACTGCTTGTTTGCTTTTGTCTTTATTTTATTATTTGTTTCTCCGCTCATCAAATTTCGTATGGTAGCAATAAAACACTACTGTTAGACAAGTAATGGAGTTCCGCCATCGTTGTTTTAGTGGAATTCATATAACATTGTTATTCCCCATCGAAGTTCTTAAATGGAAAGATTCATGTATTTTTTAAAGCGGATTTTTTATTGACCGCGTACTTTTAATACTAGCATTTGATCAATTAATGCTCGATTAGTAATTTGTATAAAAATTTGTCTATAAATTACAAAAATATATTTTAATAAATATATATTGATGATTATGAAAGGAGTTATTGAGTATGTTTGGCTCGATTACAGAATAATTATAAATTTTAGAGTGGTCAATTTTATACTAAATTAATTATTTAAATTTAATCAACAAAATATAAAACCAACGCTTCATTGAAACTGCACAATAGAAAGTTAGTTCAACTTAAATAACTAACAATTTTTAAACAATTAAATGAATGGAAAACACGGGTAATTTCCATTTCAGCAATTTCTAAATTTGAAATCAACAAAAGGAGAAAAACTGCATTGTTAATGGCTTTCTTGTATGGTTCGCTGACTTACATGGCATGATTCAGAAGGATATTTTAGGAACCATCAACGAGAATTCTATCAAAAGTAAATAGCTGCTGCGAAATCTCCCAGAATTTGCATTTATTGACAATATGTCATTGACGCGCTGCTGGGAAATCAATTTTGTCATCGACATCGTAAAAATCCAATTTTTTTTTATTAAAAATTGCTTATACATCCCAGTGGGATTTTACACCTTTATATGGCTTATACTTGTTTTTGAAGTAATCCTTTATTCTAAATGGATAGAAATGATAAAATAAATTTTAAATGTGCATGAGAAAATTTCGAAAAAAAGATAAATAATTGCTGCTACTTAATTAATGATGAATTGAAATTAAGCCAATGAAAGAAAAGTTCTCATAACATTTTTATTATGTGTCATCTATGCATATATAATAATATACAATTAAAAAATCTCGCCTAAAAGAATTATTAAAAATATATTGGAATTTCGGCTTGGAAAATATAGTGCTTAAATAACAAAAAATAAAAATCATTTTTAATAAAATTGCATTATATAATTCACAAGGTAATCCATCATTTTTGTGAGCCCAATTTCGTTGTAATTTCAGTAATTGATTCCTTGACCAGAACATGAACCACTAATCTGTTTTTAATTCCACGGGTCTAGCTTTACTCAAAACTCCGTTTCGCAGAAATCTAATTTTCGGCAATTACGTAAAAAAAAAAAAGAAAATTCAATGCTAATATATCAAGCATCGATCAAATTCTTTGTCTTCTATAATACCAGTGGAACGGAACCACCTACAGTTCTTTTCTCCACAAGTTTGCGACGATTGAGTTGTAGAGAGGCGTAGGCAAAAACGCATATCAGTTGTGAGCGCGTATGCAGCGTAGTCGCTTGACATTAACCACGCGAAAGAACACGGACGAAATAATGGTGGTCGGAGTAGGTACGTAACGGTGTGTAGCGGTTGGATGAGTGGTAATTTTACGCGCAGCTTGCGGAACTAGGAATTACTCCGATTGTGCGAGAATACCGCGCTGTGTGCGCGATTTTGATTCAGCTGGACTCTTCGGGTTTTTAGAGTTGATGTCTTCGCAGAAGTCGATGATACGGCGGATGCATCAGATGGGAGGGACGTATTGAGTTGTGCAAAATCGATTTCCGCGATGACTTATTCTAATAAGATTCCATCGTCGGTTTTAACAAATAAATTTTTTCCCTGACCCACGGAATACAAAACAAAATTAAAAAAATTGGAGTTTGAACTCGAAAAACGAGGCAATTGAGACAGAAGCAAATTAAAACCGAATCAAGATACAACCTTTTTCGAAAAATAAAATGTCTGTAGATAAAAAAATACAAGTAGTACACGATTATGCACAATTGTTATACGTTGCATACCACGATCGAGCTGCTAGTGCTCCTAATTAGTCATACTGGGCTTTGGCATAGAACAAATAGAAAAAGGATTAGGTTTAGTCAGATATTCGAATATTCTTGGATTAACCTCTCTTCGATACTGAACTTATGTTTCTGGAATCTACTGTTATTCAAAGTAACTTTTTAAAAATAGGTCGTTAGCAGCTATGAAAGATTCTAATCGAACAAGCCGCTGTCAAATATTACTTTTTTCGCCAATTTCAAAAATACTAGCTTTTAAACTTTTAAGTTTCTGAATACGAAGCGGCTATGAAAACTTGAAAAGCATTTTTATATGCACTAAGACAAAGAGTTTTATGGCCAATTCTTTAAACTTATCACGAATTTTTTTTAGAGAAAAATTTTAAATTATCAAATTCCAGTTGAATGAAAAATATTGTAGTAGTTTATAATAAATTAAAAAAAAAAATCAGTTGAATTATGTTACTTTAAACCTGATTAGCAGAAGATATGAATATAAACGTAGAAATTATTTTTTATTATTCATAGGCAAAGGAATTTTCACAAAATATATTCATACGTAAGGCGACGCAAATGGTCCATTAATTTCTGCTTTAAAAAATCATATGCGAGATCGAAGCTGCTCCGTAGATATAATGGTTATTATTAAAACACAAAATATTTGACAAGCAAGATGGTAGCCAGCGTAATTTATAGATACATTGCGCACATAAAATAATTTCTCATTTGGTAAATATTGTTATTTCCTTATCGAATATAAAGAAAATATTTGGAAAATAATTTACATATTGTGATTGTTGAAAACAATTCAGTGAATATTCCGAATTTTTAGGTAACATGCTTCGGTAAAAGTTGACAGACATGAAAGAAATCAATATTTCTCTCCAGAGGAATCTACATGAAAATGTAGAAATCCACACAGATGATTCAAGTCTATTTACAACACCACCAACTTAATAAATTAGATACGATTTCGATCCTTACATATTATTATCCTGATTCACAGTCATGATTTTACGCTATTCTGTTTATATATATATATATATATATATATATATATATCACCAAAAATGATATGATGAATGAAATTAACGATCGATGAAGTCATAAGGCCCAAGAAACGGAATCAATATACGCGCCTCCAACCACGTATGGGGAAAACCTCATCCGAGGCGAAAAAAATGTCGCCACATTATATACGCTGTATGATGTAAATGAGGAAGAAGACGAAACGCGTATACGAAAGAGCAGTCGCAGTTTCCGGACGATTTTGTCTCAACGTCGCAGATTATCAACACATGCGAGGTTGATCCTTTTTCCGTGTACATAATTGCCACGGCATCGATATACCGTTTTTGTTGTATGTCGTCGAACGTGTGACTTTTTTCCTTGTGCGGAGGAAAGCGTAAACAAACTTGCGCGATACGTGCATTTTGGGTACTGCTAATGGCAACTCTGAGATAAGTGGAATGAAGTCTTTTTTTAAACGAAAGACCGACCATGCATCCTTTTTGGAAGACAGATATTTGACTCTTGGGAGAAATAATTGCTATCTACAATTTATTAAAAATGTAATCTTCTCGGCTTTGTAAAATTTTATTGCATCACACCAATAAACAAATATTTGGCCAGGTTCGAATATTTGACGCTTTGAAAGAAAATGGCTTTATGTGCGGATACAAAATGTCAATATGCAGAAGATCTTGGCAGGATCGAAGGTGCTAAATGTAAAGTTCGACGGCGATCTATTGTGCCGAGCAAATTTGGTAGAAAATTTCCTGGGAAAGAAATGAGCTGTATAATGCGTGTGCCGAGGCATTGACGCCATGACTTCTGTCGTGTGCAGCAGCAGAATCGGCCCCTTCGACCGAAAAAGAAGGAAGAGAAGGACAACAGCCCGATGACGACGATAACTTGCAGATCCACATTTTTTTGTCCGCCCAGCGCGCTTTGACGTGGATGCACCGTCACCCCTTGAATTTCGCGTCACGAAAATCGAACAAAACAACTAATCATTTTTATGCATTCTGCAACGCGAAAGATACACTGTCTTCTACTTTTTTATTGTTTCTCTTTTGTTCATTCAGTATTTTCGGGACTAACACGCTGCACGAGTGTTTTGCGAATTTTATGACTATAAAGCTTTTGATTTTTTGATGCCACAAGTGTTTTATTACACATGTGCTCGTTGAACAAACACTTTAGACAAATTGGAAATATATAATTTCATTTGAAGTGTAAGTCTGGAACGACGTTAATACTAATCACTGGCATTAATATATTCTATGTGCCACTAAAAAAGTATTGGACTCATTTTCGCTCAAACACGTGTTGGCAAAGACGAACATTTTATCTCTTTTTCCATCTTTTATAATTCAAGTATACCTAATTAGCATAATAAATTAGAAATAAATTAAATAATAAAATTATAAGTTTTTTTTAATATTATATACACTACGTAATGCACAAGATGACAATAACTTCGGAACAGTGCAGCATTATCAACCAAGTAGCGTATAAACAGGATGAGGGAAAGCTCATTCATCTCAGAGTATATAACGGATGAGGACAAAAATGGACATTTTACGATTCTAAATGGGAATATCTACTTACTTAGAAAAGATCTTTGTTAGGCAGTAGCACTACACTTGCCCGGCGGCTAATCTTCACTTTCACAGCAAAAGGTTTTTAAACGCATAGTATAGTAGTGACCATCCATATTACATCATGCTTGCAGCATACTTTTCCATGTATGGAAGAAAATATTTTCAATCAAAATAAATTTACTTAATTACTGATTTGGATTCATTACATAAAGATTTGAAAGATTGCATTTCACATGCAGTGGCATCTATTTTCACCTTATGTCCAAATATCTCGTATACTCTTTCTTTTATTACTCTACTTAGAAAAACTTTTACATATCTAGTTTACAAGGCTAGCGTGAGTAAATTAAGCGTACAAGTCAAGGAGTGATAAGTTAAGGTCATAAAATGGTCTGTGGTATCTGTATCGTATCGCCTTTTGCATTTTACAACTTTGATTGATTCTCGCATAATATACGAGAATAAAAGAAATCGAAATCGAACTAAAACGAACTTCAATTAGAAGTATTGTATCAAAATGATGTTTTGTAACAGCATATTGGATGTGTACCTTGAAAATATTATTCAGCAAATTGGTTTCAAAACCCATGTTAGAACTAGGTATACGATCGGATAAATTTTTAATAACTCATAACCTTAGATGCAGAAGAAGTCTAATCCAAGTTTATTGAGAAATATTTTGTATGTAATGTAATCGTAAATAATGCAGACTAAAACGCTGTTGACTATATATTATGCCTTATTTCATAGTGTATTAAACTACGGGAATATAGCTTGGGGTGGTGACTACAATATTAATTTAAACTTGTTGCAAAAAATTCAAAATAGAATTCTAAGAATTATATACCTATAAGAACAAATTTGTGATTGAAAACCGTCCTATGAGTTTAAATCAAAATTTTGCCTTTAAACTATAATTAAACTATCATTATGAGACCTTAAAAAGTAAGTATCTCGTAACAAATAGTAAAGCACGAAACAAAAATATACAACTACCTAAAATGTCTAAAACAATAAGCAATAAGAATAGCTACGTTATGGCTATAAGACTGTTCAATTCCCTGCCTAACGATCTCAAAACATTAGACCCCAGGAAAATGGCGGTCAAAAGAAGAATTAAAAAATGGATAATGTCCAACGTCCAATAAAAATGTACAAATTCTATTTTTAGTCTGAAAAGATATCATTTGTTTAATATTGGAAAATTTATATTGGTTATATTACAATATTAAGATTTTGTTATGTTATGTTAAAACTTCCAAATTTTAAACAATATTTTTAACCATTGTAAATATATTTTCTGGTTTAAATAAATAAATAAATAAATAAATAAATAAAATATCGTTGAATAGAAACGAAAAGATGGACCAGACAAATCGATCTAAATAAACGGCTTAAGAGGAGGCCGGAGCTACCCCCCTCCTCAATAGTTTGTAGTTCCAAGTTCATATAAAACTATAAGTCAAATAAGCCTCATATTGCACAGAACGGTTCATCGTACCAAGCACTATGGCGCTCAGCTCCTGGTATTACTCAAAATGATAAATAAAAAAAGTTACATGCAGAAATAGGCATGTTCAAGAATTTGAGGTTAATTTTCAATGCGTGAATGTCGGTTACTAGTTCCAGCTTTGTGCAAACACGACTAATCGTATCCACTTGAAATTGCACAGGGTTATTTATTACATTGAGAACTATGGTGCTCAAGTCCAAGTTTTCATTTTTATAATCAATAGAAAAAGATATCATCAAATCAAAAAACACGCTTTTAGCTCCGACCTCCCCTTAATCCCGACTAAAACAGTTCAGCTCCTCTCGTGGCGAATGACGTCCAAATTTTTTCAGAATATATGCGCGACACAAATGACAATATAAACTCAGTGTGATGAACGCAAACCAACGTCTTCGCAATCGTAAACAATAACGTTACAGCTAGAGCTGTACCAGAAGAATGGGATGATCATGACGTATTGATTAGCAATGAGCAAAGGTTAAAGCTGTGCAGCTGCGACGAAATTACAAAGGAGTTTTTGCGGCGTATTAATTTACAATTTGAAAATCATTTAAGGAAAATGTATGTTTTATTGACAACAACCTTATTTAAACACTTGAATTAATGATGTTTGCAACGCACTCATTGTAATATTGTAATGTTTATATGGAAATCAGATCGGTGCATTAATAATTTACTCACTAGGTGGAACATGATCAAACTACAGACTGTTTTACTGATATAAGTGTAATGAATCAACTTTTATTATAAAAAAATGAATAAATCTTTCATTCACCTCAATATAAAAAAGTTAAAGTGAAGTGTTTAATAAATAATTTTTTTTTTTGGTATTAATATTATAATTGAATAATAAATAAAGCGAGTATTTTATTACAGTCGATACGCTGTTATATACAGTTGGTGCAATATTCGAAAATTAATATTTAAACTTTCTGCGATTCGTCCAGAGAATACAATGTTCATGAAATATTGTCAACTGAAAAACAGAAACGTCGCAAGAGCTGATAAAGCAGTATCTTAAAGTTGCGCACCCTATAATAGATAGTACTTGCAATTATACCAATGTCCAATAACATGATAAGTCTCGCAGAGGTCTCACGCATAAAGAAAGACAGAAAAATGCTCCTTATAACAAACGGCACCATTGAACTTCTACTAGCGGCAAATATAAATTACATCTAGCTAATGGCTGTTCACAATGGAAACGTAAGCAGTGTGCAGTGCAATCAAGGCCAAGTTTTTCTGTTATATCACGAAAAACAAGTGATTTTACGCTTCTCTTGCAGGTGATATCCTTAAAAATCCGCGGTAAATGAAAAATAAAATTATGAAATAGCGATTGCAGACGTTGATAAATTATTCATTCTTTATCTTACAAGTTCTTGATAAATATATACAAAAGTATTTCTGATTTAGTGAAATTGAAATATACACGACAAAAATATGCTAGCATCTTATGTTGAATTCTAAATGATTAGATATTCAATGTAACTATTTATAATTGTAATCCAAATAGCATATCTACAGAATGACGTAAAAGTTAGTATAGACGCTGAATCAGCGATTTGGAATCGCCAAGAAATCATCGGAAGTCAAATTTCTTTCGTGGATCAATAAAACAAAATAGCAACAACTTTAAAAACTCGATTTGGTGAGTTTGAAGAAGAAAATTTATTCTGTTATATACCATTCTTTGTCGTACTATCTATTAAAATGCCTTTCTTCTTCGGTCACAGTATATACATAATATAAGATATGACAAAAAAAACAATTTATTAACTTCGATATTCAATATTCGTAAATAATTTGGTTATTATTAACTGACATATTATACTACGTTTGGAAAATTGAATGGGAGCAGTTAACGTAACATAAAAGAATTTGATTAATACTTCATCAGCGCAAAAGCACAAAGAGAAAGACTTATAAAGCGGATGGCGGTAAATCAAATCAACAATAAAAAGTATTCAATCTGTGCCTCGTATCTTGTCGAAAAAAAAAACCGATTCCCGAACCGAAAGTTTATAAAAATGAGTGGAAGAAGTTCGTTTACAACCCGTCACTTGTAGTATCTCTTCTCTTCTGTGATCAACAATAAATCGAAATGCTTTTCGTGTTGGCCTTGTCGAAAATGCTCGGTCTCGCGCACACTGCCTATATAGAAAAATAAAGACCCACGAAAAATTTTTTTATGCCCGAACGTGTGTGTATATACATCAGAGACGTAGGACCGTACATGGAAAAAAGAGGTGACCTTGGTTTTCTTACTTTCTTTGCTGGCCATTGAGACAAAAGGAGTTTATTGACTGCGGCGAATGGAAAAATCATAAAAGATTTTGGTGTGCTAAGTCTATTTTAATAATGTGGTAATAATAGAATTCGATTATTTTTATTACTAATTTGAGATGGTTATGTGCAAAAGCAGCTGGTGTTATCTGATTAAAGAGGTGTTGCACGAGGCGTTTATTCAATAAAGTTTATTTTTGGTTTTAATAAATAACCTTTTTTTGTTTTCAGACTATTTCAATTGATTTTCAGCACCGTGATGAAAGACTTTTTTAAATGTATCATTTGAACTTAAATGTTGTTAGATAGATCAAAATAATTAAGATTTCGGATTAATTTTGTAGCTATAATACTCTTTACATATGATCTAGAGTGATTTCAGGTAGAGCCTGCACATAGGCTACCACATATCCACTGCTCACACAAGTGTGTGGGTCTTGCAAGGCGAGCTTACGGTGCTCCCGCCGTTTAATTTAAAAGAGATAAGTCAAACAGTTTGTAAACAAATTGTATTACAAATGTATACAAACTTCTACAACTATCAATCCAAACCCTCGGCTAAATCAATCACTTCCAGTCTTACCACGACAATAGATAAATTACATATCCCCGAACACATCAATCATGGAAACGCTCGAAAAAATAAGAATATATTGGAATAGACATCCCATCGCTTGTCATATAACCATCCACGATTTCCCTTACCTCATCTTTTCCAGAAAGCCGCGTATGTTTGTGTAACGATTAACGACATGGGGGCATATTGTTTTCGCTGATCCGTGCGTGCGACACACGCGTAATGTCATGTCCACGCATTGTCAGCGACTGTAAATGCATCAACGTCATCGAGCGATCCGTGATCTTTGCCATCTACCAACATCGCCAAGACATACATTATGCGTGCGGTATTATATCCTCGACTCTATACGTATATTATAAAGAGAGGCTGCGGATTCATAAGGTTCGACTTTCGCAACAGAGGACAGACTTGGTCGTGTGGCGCGTATCCCGAATGTTCCGGGAAAATCCCCCATTGGACGCGTTGCGATGGCTGTTTGCGAAATTGCACTTGCTAATGTTACTATGAAAATATAGTCCTAAAATCGATATGTGGTTGGTTAATTTAGCCAGAAAATAGTTGCGTCATTTGTGCGGAATTTCCCAATGCGGTGGTAATTGAATATAAACTTCGCGCGAAACTTATAAATCAGAAACCCAGGCTCTTTCACTTTTGTTGTGCGTGCGCGCCCGCGCGCCTCGATCACTTGAAATTGCGCTTTTCTCAACTGACATTGCGCGCAGCGTTACCAAGAGAAAAGATTGAACTTTGCGAAAAACAAAAAAATCTGCTCAATTTCTATGTCTATTGCACCGTGATAATACCGTTTATTTTTAGCCGTACAAAAACATTGGAGCAAAACAAATTTAATTTCTACTTTTATAGCTAATAAAAATGTAAAAAAAAGTCGGTATAAAACTGCAATATCATTTTTGTCAATTCAAGACCTTTTTACACTTGAGATATTGATGTCTTTTACACATACATACATCTTTCATACGGCCTTTTAAGATAAAAATAAACATTTTTTTACATTCATATAAATAGATGGCAAAGAGATACGATTCCAAAATGGTAATAACCATATATGCAAATAGGAAAAGGCAATAATAACTTATACTCATTTTTTTGCGATAAAGAATATTTCCTTACAATTTAATTGAAAAATTATAACAAAAATTAACACAATACTAAAGCATGAGATGCATAATGATAGCAGTCCGATTTGCAAATACGAAAAATAACATTACCAAAAGATAATGAGTTGCGTAGTGAGCAATCGCTTAGACAAAATATTGCTCTTAAAATGAAATTGCTAAACTTCCTTGTAAAACAAAATGTAATTGCGCGCGCAGCTGATACCCCGACATAATTACAGGATTATAAAATGAATTCAAAGCTTTGTACCGGCTTGCGCCATAAGCTCCAGCAATATATTTTTAACGACATCAATTAATTATATACAAGCTTCGAATTACGCTACAGACACTTTGCTCAACGATATTCTACGATTCGCTTTCCTTATACACACCAGTCGCGAGCTCACTCGAGCGATCGATACATTAAGAAATACACAGAAGATAAGCAAATCTACAATACCCGATACAAAAGTTCATAATCAATCTAAACAAACTGCACGCACGATTGCTCAAACCAAATTTCAGTTTAAAGAATGTCACGACTAGCGAGAGAACCCATATTACGCTCTAGTCGAATAACCCAACAGTCTAGAATATCAGCTGCGGTATACGCGTACAGGTGCACGAAAATTTTCGCGCCCATATAGCCAGTAGTTAGCTCAGCGCGAATTCAGCTGAAAAGGCCGGCCGATGTGGATGAAAGCGCATGTTGGGCGCCTTGGCCGCGATGTCGATATATCGCGAGAGATAGACACACGCATACGCACACATACATCACAACACGAGAGGGAGAAGGAGCACCGAGGCATTCCCGCGCGCGGCCTATACGCCATGGAAAACCAGAATCTTGCTGCACGCCAATGTTATTTCTCCTGCGCAGCCCACCGCTATATGTCTATATATACCTACTATAGTCGGTTTTGCGTGCGAGTGAACTTTTTTCTTGTGCATACATCCGTAGCGTTTTATATATATATATATACGGTGGTCGCGGAAATCGCGGCGAACTCTCAAAGGATTTTGCAAGATCTCCCATCGTCGACTCTCTATATGCTTATAGCGAAACGCACTTTATTTCCCGTTTTTTTTTTGTTTTCGGGTGGGCTTGGAAAGTTCTTAGCGAGCGCTGCAACATTTCAATTTCAATATTACGAGTTTAATCGAAGGATGTGTATTCTTTCTTTGTATTATTCGATTCGAAAGTGAAAATGCACGAGCATTAGTGTTTTCAAGAACACGCCAGTTGCGATTGCTATTTAAATTGGAGTGTGAACGGAACCAATTACTCACTCTCCTCTTTCTTCAATTTCAGTGATTTAAAATTTCACTTTCTATCAATTTAAAGGACTGAATATGGACGCGTGTGCATTCGTGGCTTTTTGATTAGAACGTACGTTTAACCGTGACCTAGCGATACTTTATTAAGTGAAATTTCAATTTCCGAGCGGAATCGTGTCTCTTTACATTAAAACGAATGTTTGTATAAAAACCTTTACAATTTTTAATGAAATTTCGTTTTTACCGTAAAACACATGCTTTCTAATTTACATGTATTGAGATTGAAACATTAACAAAGATTTACAATATGCGAAAAGTATCATTAAAGTCAGTTATAATGTAGATATTTATAACGATTGACGAAATAAGAAAGAATTACAGAAAGAAATTCTCAAACACTTGGCCGATGTCATAACTTTTCTTGTTAACAAAATCATACTATAATTTTTAATCCTCATCGAAATTTCACAACGCGACCAATGGCCAGAGGACAGTTTTGCAATTAATCCAACGTATAATCAGCCAAATGAGCCATTGATATAAATTCTAGTTATTATCAAGCGTACACTATCCTTGTATGAATTTTATCCTTGTTTAGAATAATTAACCGATCCTTTCTGCTCATTGCTTTGTTATTCATACTTTTTTCTGCGCTCGTCGCGTCGGTGCACGAACATTAGGGGAAGATCAGAGCCGTCGTTGACAACTCGTGTGCGCAAGTCTGGATCGAGAATTTTCCATCGTTTTTTTTTTTGCTTCGACACCAATCATCGCTTACTGTTTTGCCCTCGCGACAGAGGCTATACGTCGTATATATGCGCGATTATATTAATTACAAACATAAGCAGTAGGTGAGAGATGCGAGATTCTCCAGATTCTGTAGCAAATGAATCAAGGAATTTTTGCGGAAAACTCTTTTATGGGTCATTGTCAATCGATAAATATCAAGAACTAATGAAGTAACTCAGAGGTTCTGTTCGCGTATAAGATATTTATTGCTCTCACACGTATTATATAAAATTATTTATAAAAACTCTAAATATATGCACGAGATAAATACTTTTTTTTTAAATCTATCAACAATAATAAATTAAATAACATTTTTGTTCACATTTTCCTGTTACGATTTATGCGATTAACGAATCGTAATTATAGCAGTCTTTAAAAGAAAATTCAGGTTCATAAACTTTGACTTGGAAAGTTTTCTTATCTGGTACAATTGTGGCATCGTAAATGTATTTTTAGCTTAAGAATTCCAATCGAAAGCTACGTGGGCGACCATCAAATAAACTGTTATTGTTAAGGTACTGGTGATTAGTACTGGAAAGCCCATCCTAAAAGAAGAAAATATTTATTTACCTATATAGAAGTTAATTAACCAGAAATATAATACAATAAATAAAGCCTTTCCTAAACATTATTTATAAACTTTCGATATTCTCGAAATTGTCAAAATATTAAATTATAAAAGTGAAAAACAACTTGCTAACAGATATAAGCAGTTGTCAACTATCTTAGGTTTTACTTCTATTAAAGCAATAATCGTTCTAGATATTGAAATCGATCTTAATCAGATAAAAACAGTTATGCTCAGTAAAAAAATCATCCTGCCGAGCATAACTAACGACTAAAATAAATCGGAATGACGTACATGAGCATCGACATGTGTATTTGCTGGCTAAACACTGATCTCTCGTGAAAATAATACATTATCAACGACCAGCGAAGAGATACTTACTTGAAAAACTGCACGAATGTGAAGCGATATCCGTGCTGCTCGGCGACACCAGCACACACGACATTGGAAGTTGCTCCAATTAAAGTGCCATTCCCTGTGAACATTGCACCCGTTAACTCATACAACCACATAAAACGAACAACTAAAGCTCACGATTATTACGTGATTATTGCATGCTCATGCTGACTTTACGCACTCCTTTTTCTGTCTTCCTCTCTCTCTCTTCCGATCGTAAAAAGTTGTTTCTATGTGCATCAGGAGACTGATAAGCACTTGCACAAATGTATATTTTTAGTTTTTTTTTTTTTTTCAAATTGATTAATTTCGACGTATCAGTTTTCTAAGATTTATGAAGGTAAGTTCGTGCAAAAAAAAATTACACGTTTGACGCATATTTAAATGACAGCAGCCCTGATTTCCTTTTTTTTTTCATTAAAAGATGCTGTTAGAATGTTTTTTGCCTAATTTTTTAAACCAAATCATTGACTTATATATGTATTAAAATATCTAAATGCATATGCGTAGTAAAATAAATTTTCTAAAGTCAAAAGTACCTATGCAATATAAGTGTAAAATTTCTGTTAAAACTCTTCTATTAAGATTAACTGGAAAAAAGCATTTGAAATCAAAATTAGAATAAACCCATCGTTATATATAAATTAGGAAATAGGGGATCATTATTATCAAAAAGATTCGAATTTCAAAAATTAAAAAAGCTTAAATATATATCTTACTCGAAGGTAAGTTCATTATAGCATGAGCATACACTGTGCAATCTAATTGTACCCGAAATTGCTATCTACTTATCTTATTTGTCGATAGCGAATATATAATAATGATCGTATTCTATACAAACATGTAGTTTGTAAAGAATTTTAATTAGTACAGAATTAATTATTTCCATAGATAGTACCTTACTCGATCAAATTATTCAATTTAAAAAATATTCTTTTATATCAAGCTATTTACCTTTATCGAAATGTTGTCGATTGTATAGTTATTTAAGGCAAGAAAATTGAGTACCAAAATTAGATTGCGAAACTTTTACTTTTATAGCCTAACTATATTTTTGGCGCTGAAAATTACCGACCAGTTTTATCAGCTCGACCACACCTTTACGAACAAATACCAAACAACTTGCGACATTTGAATTTCTTATCAACCATTATCTATAATGCTAATTTTTCAATACCACTGAGTAAGTGAATGATTAAACGTAGGTAAAGATAATCTCGAATTACCTCCCATGCATGCACCGAAAGCCGAGGCCCAAATGAGCGGCTGCAATGGTAATTGCAAATTGCGATTCTCTGCCAATCCAGTGGCAATTCTTATCATCATGGTTGTCAGTGGTACGTTATCGACGAAGGCGCCAGCGATTGCCGATACCCACAATAGCAGTAGAATAGCAACTGCCAGTCTCGATTCCTCGCTCACGGACATAATGACGAGTTCCGTTTTCTTACCGATCCACGCTATCAAGCCGAGCTTTGTTAAAGCCTGGAAACAAATAAGAACATTTTTCTATATTCTTTTGTATCAAAATTTTATATGAAAAAAAACTTTCAACAAAAATGCATTTATCGCATTTAAACTTCTACATTTGTAAATGATTCTATTTTTAGAAGAGCTACTTAGTTTTTTAAATGTTATATAAATTACAATGGATTTTCAAATACTTCTTTTTTCATATTAGATCACTTCTATCTCACGATCTTAATTTCACTTATGCCTATACAAATATACGCATAAGAAATTCAGATTTTTTCCCCTCTGTATTATTTAACGGCTTATTCGCCTTATTCGCCTTATTTAGCATACATTATACCATGTCGTATGTCATTAAATATTTATTAGCATTTAAGAAAAATATTTAGATTCGCGTATGCCTAATCTTACCTCCATCAACACGAACAACGCAGCGAAGAATAATAACGTACTCCACTCGACACGAGCCATCAGGCCGTCAAGATCCTCGGTATCTGCCAATATGAGGAGCAATAAAACGCATAAAAATGCCGTCCAGCCCAAAGACAAATTAAAATTTGGTAAGCTATGCAAAAAGAAAAGGATTATGACGAGTATCATGGAAAATCCTGATTTTGCCAGCAATGACTTGTTTCTGATCGGATACTGAAATCATAAAATTAAAGGATTAATACGACCGCGCTTATTAATTTGCTTATTCAAATTACACATGATATTTATCTACTAGAAACTGTTTCTAATATTTTTTAGCTTTCTAGTATCGAACTATTATGGATTATATGATCCGCGATAAGATGTTCTATGGAAATAATTAGTCGTTAAAATATAATAGTAATAATATTTAAATCAATTGCACACATGAATTGGTGACCAACCTTTCCTTGAAGTTCTTCCAAAGTAGTTTTATAATTATCCATTATAACACTGCCGGTCATTTTTTTTTGTCTCAACTGTTGAAACAACCGTTTGACTTTTTTCATCAATGTTTCTCTCACAAGATTCTCGTCTTTACTGTAACTTGAAAGACTGGCAGCAGCCCTTTGCCAAATTACAATTTCGTGCCTTAGTTCCTAAAATTGCAAAGATTTCAAATGTCTAGGGATTCGCTCAAAAATAATTTTAATAATAGTTCCGAATTCAATGTTTGATACCTGTACTTCTTGAGGTTCATCAAAACGTAATACTTCAAGGTCCCGAAAGATAAATCTAAAGTGCCCGTAAACTACTATTAAAACTAATACGATACCAATGCTCATGTGAGCTGTAAATGTACTGAATCCAACGCCCTGTAAAGTACAATTACAGTCGATAAGTAAGTAATGATTGGTTGGTTCAGTGAACCTGAAAAGCAATATAGTAATAATATTACGTTGAATGATAGATTTGCGAATGCAGGCGCAAGAAATAGTCTAGGAGCAAAGGCCGTTTTCGGACCGGTGAATTCCAGCCCACACAGTAGGTGTTTCTTTTGTATTTTTTTTTTGCAGATTTATGTTCAGCTGAAAGAATTACAAAAGAAACACTTACTCTCAAAACTACAACTCAATCGACCTCGAAAACGGCCTCTGCTCCGATATACTAAAAAGAATTTGACCTTTATCGGTACCTTGTTTGGGAAGGATTAAAATTTGTAAAATCATTATTAATGACGTGTTGACATTTTAAATTCAATATCTTCATAATATATTATACCTAGTTTTTAAAGTAATAAATCTTTATAAAAACGTGATATGTTCAAATCTGAAAATATGTTTCGACTTTACACGTGTTACAAACACGCTCTTTTTTACCACGAGCACTAATACTAGATAAACAAAAATATCTTATTTTTTACGTTGTTAATCGAAGTGTATTAATTGGCTCGATCAGACATACTCAATACGCCTTTTATTTACTGAAAGCAAAAGTAGCTCGAAAACAATTTTCTATACGACCGATTAACTCGTGCGTCATGTGGCACGAGTTAAAAATTTGTTCCAGTTACCACCCAGTCAGATTTACCTTTTCCAAACTTTAAATCATGAATAAAGCAAAAAACTCATAATGAAGCTTTAGATAAGCGCTCGAGAGGAGCGACAAGTGCGCCTGAATGCATACCGCATTGATGACATCGCGGTTGGAAGCGATGATGACGTTCGGGGGATCTCCTACTGGTGTCATAGCGCCGCCGATATTCGAAAATATCACCATCGCCGTCAACACGGGCACGGGATTTAGCTGCATGACTTCGCAGAGTCGTATGGTCACAGGTGTCATTAGCAGAACTGTCGTGACGTTGTCTAAGAAGGCAGATGCTACGACTGTGAAGAGGCACAGTGTAGTGATGAGCGGCCAAATTTGACCTCCTGTTATCTGAAATGCGAGTTTTTTAAATTATTGCCTAAACGTATACTTTTGATAGTTTTTTTTTTTTTTTTTTTTTTTATAAACAATTACAATATATTTACTTTGTAAGCATAGACTGCTAGGTAATCGAATATACCAGTGTCTGCGACAATAGCTACAAGGATCATCATCGAAAAAAGTAGTAGAAGGGTATCAACATCGATCCATGACAAAATCTCTCCCATTGTAGGTTTCTGAAATATTGTTTTTAAAAATAATAATTATTTAATAGCATAAAGTGTCATTTAATACTAGAATTTATTACAATTACCTCATTTAAAGCAGCTAATATAGCGAGTGAACTAGTCGATGCCAACAAAGCTGCGATTGTCCTATGAACTATCTACGAGATAAAAAGTAGATTAAATTGTGATCATATAATAAATATGAATTTATACATTAATTTTAATGAATACCTCAAAAATAATAAGTATGTAAAGTCCAACTAAAACAACAGATCCATATGCAATTCCATCTGCAGCGTTAATTGGAGATACATCGTACGAAAATGATAGGGGTAAAGTCGAATTTAAATTGGTCTTTAGATTGAGTACGATCGAATGATGCTCCATCCTTCATTGAACATATGATATTTTAAGTTCGTCAATAACAAAATTAAATTATGCTTTGTAATTATAAAAGCTCAGTCAACCTTTATATGGCATTCTTAATTTTAGTATCCAGAAAATTTATTTGAATTTATTTTCAACACCTACGGTTTAAAATTTACTATTATGATGTAGCATGTTAAATGTATTATCGATACCATTGTGTACTATCGATATTATTAGATCGAAATATTCTTTTATTGGATTTTGTTTTGCTTAACAAAATTTTTATTTCAATATCCTAATTGATAAATAAATGAATGTTTATAATTGAAATAGAAAGATTCCGATACAATAAAGATTCTAAGTTCTCCGTATTCATATGCTTAGCTAAATAAAGATTAAGTGAGCATTGTTCTATAATAATTGAATAAACCAATTAACTTTTCACGAAAGTATTTCAGTTCAAAGACGTTGGTTTTTGCCTGTTCAGGAAACATAAAGGCCAAGTCAGGTGGCAACAGGTGCAAAGTCCACGCCTGAGATATATTCTGCATAACCAAAAGCATAGAAAATTAGATATTAAAATAATTTTGCTATACAGTTTATCAAATTATCATCGGTGTTGCTTTTACAATCTCATTTTACCTGGACAGATCGGGAACCATCGCTTATTAATGGATGTCTGGAATTTTCCCGATTCGATACCAGCTCTAACCAGATTGTCAAATAACAGTTAGGCAAACTGTTCACACTAGTGTTTACGTTGGTGTTTATGTTCGGTAGTAGCGAGCCCTGTACAGTCACGCTAATTCTTTTATCGTACACACGTTCCGCAATTGTCACGTCTAGATTTCTCCTTTGTTAAGGAAGCCTCAAAAATAATATAATAGCAAATAGTGTAAGATTGATATGAATCAACATTGCATAAATGGGCCTGAGTGACAGAAACGATGATTGCATATGCTAATTAGGTTATTCTTACAGATCGATCGTTAAGTTTTTTTTTGCAATGATGAGTCAACGTCAATGTATGAACCTACGAAAATACATTACACTATTTAATAAAATTATTGATTTCGTGAAAGGATACGTTTTAGTTCGTTTTCTGGCACTGAGATTTGGCGCATGGTCACAACTTTCTCCCTCGTGATCATTAATGTAGTCTAAAAATATTGGAAAATTGTTACCAGGTAAACGTATATGAAAGAGGATGGGTAAAATATTGCTTACGAAAAAAGCGATCCAACAGATAATAAGCAAAATTAGCTTTATATATCGAGCTATAGGACCTAATTTCCTTTCGTGTGCATTGAGTTTTTCAGTGGGTTCTTGATATCCCTCGTCTTCTCTTCCACTAAGAATACGAAAATAATCAACCATAGACGAACAGTCAACAAACCGTCATAAAGAAACCGAAAATATGAACTTACTCTTCGGGTATGAGTTGATGCTTCAAAGACATATTTACGATGAGACAATCTGTTTTCGAGGTATTTCCCCCCCAGTATCTTAAATTTTAAACAATTTATAAGTTAAGTCAGTGTATACTTTAACGATACATAAAACATTTCAAAATATAACACCAGGAGTGAATTATCTTAGTATTTCTTTAAATATAAATATAAAGTATATTTTTATATATAATTTAATATAAAATACATATTTACTCTAAATAATTATTAACAAAAATAAAGTTTTTACTCGGGTAACAGAATACAGCTAACTGTAAAACATTAAAAGAAAGTAATCGCACACCTTCCTTGCACCTTTTCATATTCTCTTTGAAAAATGGCCAAGCTGGGATCCAGTCGAATAGCTTCGGGCAATTTACCCCAGACCTTGAGCACCTCGTCGGAAATGTTCCCGATAACTACGGATGAGCTTGCCAATGACGTAGTGCTCAATCGCGAGGCTTTGCGCAGAAAATGTGGAGTTTGTAGACCCCCGTCGTCTTCGCTTGATTCCGCGAACATTTTGTCAACACTTGCCATTTTTTATGCGAACATTAATATTATACGAATAAATAATTGACGATGGAAAATCGCGAATTGATGCAGGATATGAGAGACGCTATCGAGCAGATCCTGATGACGACTGAGGCTACCAGAATGAGTGCTACAGTTCATTGAATTCGCCTTGTTTATGTTGATGTAAAGGTTTAACGTTGGAAGTCCACACAATACAATTTAATCAATTTAAAGTTTACTTGAAATGTTAAGAATGTGTAGATTGTATATAGTTTCAAATTCATGACCCACGTTAATGCAAGCATTATTCAAAAACGCGATAGATTAAAATTAGTTTACATTAAAAAATGATCTTTAGCTAAAAATTTAAATAAATTGGCTCGTCAAAATCAAGATTGTTGTTGTTGTTTTATTTAGTTATAAAGTTTTACGAGCAATTAACGTCTATTAATATTACAAAAGAGACCATTTTCTAAAATCGATATTCTATTTTCGGGACCTTGATAGTAATCTGTAATCTGATACAAAATCTAAAATCATGAAATTATGTAAAAGATGCTAATTCAAGCATCTGTTCAAACATTTAGGTAGTAAATAATTCAAACGCCTGCAAACTAATTTTCTTATATAATTTGAGTAATACAATATGATATAATTTTCTTATACAATACGATCTGAAAATTTCTGTCAGTATAAAAACAATTCGTACTTACATAATATAATTAAATAAGAAATTAAAGAGTAAATATAATATAATGACTCAACAGAAACATTTGGACAATGTAAATTTTCAAATTAAATGTAAAATCTTAAATTATAATTAAAAAATTTCATTTTCAAGTGTCTATTAGAATAATATCTGAAATTTAACGAGGAAATTATCATCACTTAAACATTACGTAAATTACAGATGGGATGAGAATAAATTTCGAAAAAAAACATTTCTTTTGAAAGAAGAAAATTATCTTATTAGTTTTTGATATCTACTCCATATTTCACTTTACTATATTTCAACAACTACAATAATAAGCTAAATTACTTTAATATTTGATGTATCATAACTTTATTCCAGTTTTTTGGGTTTATCTAAATAAATATAGATATATTTAGATTTCATTTTAGAATATATTTTTAATCTAACGCTTTTATAAATATCTAGTATAATTATATTAGAAAAATATGAAATTGAGAGATAAAATATATCTATAATAAACATCAATAAAATTCTTATAAGTTTTTCTCAATACATGTAATCAGAAAAAAATTTAGATTACATTTATGCAAACAAAAAATTAAGATCTTAATTGAGTGTTACCAAATCAATTTATATCAGATTGTTTTCAAAAGATAGAAATGGCTTGAATAAATTTCAGCCGTTTAAAACATTACTTAATGTTAATTATAAATTGTATTCTAGGATCTACAGTGTTTCAGAAAAATCTTTTCGAATAAGATACTTTACATCCTGCATATTTATAATAATTGGCCCTCAACTCATCTTGTACAAAACGTTATAGGTTTGCACATGATCATATAGAAATACGATCTTGCATGGCTATACGTGTAGTCAAACCGGATCATTTGAAAAATAGAAATTTATTAGCTGTATATTTTCAGGGTCGTTGAGCCAGAGGAAACTTCCTGAATTTCAAAATGAATATATTATGTATCTCACGGTTAGCTATAATAATTTACTAGATGATTATAATACTTTTAAATAAAAAATATGATCAAACAATTTGATTCGTGAAATAATAAGATATGATTAAAAGATAGATGTAAAAATTATTTATTTTTGTATCAAATCTAGAATGTATTGAAGTGATTTCAAATTAGTGTACTCAACTCCCTTCAAAAAAAGTTTGAGGTGCAAAAAAGGTAGTCAATATTATATTTAAATTTTATGCTAGATAGATACAAATAATGAGATAAATGTAATATGCAGTTAGTTCAAGTAATATAATCACAATTATTGATTGTTTTTTTAATCAACTGCGAATAATTGTATTATACGATAAAACAATTTTATAATAAAATTTATTGTAACGTACTTAAATGTTAAAATATGTATATTTTCTTTTGTGCATCGAAAACTCTGTTCACTACATCGTAGCTCTTTACGATGAAGAATCTTCATTTTTGCAGTGTCTCCGACCAAACAGGTTGTGAAGAAAAATCTGTCTAGAGTGGATACTAGCAGGAGTGGACAGTATAAATACACAAGAGAAAATGGCAAAGTAGCAAACAGCGAATGAACGTGCAACCAAGAGAACTATCAAGATGCGTGTATTATTTGTATTATCTATTGCATCCCTTGCTTTAGTAGTGGTTGCATCAGCGCAATCAGATGAAGAAAAAGGTAAACTTTTCTACCTATTGAAATCTAAATAAAATAAACTGTAGATAAATTAAAAACTTACAAATATGATTGCACGTAAATGCATTGTGTATTAAAATGGTAGCGATGCGTTTACAGGCTATGAATTCTAAGTCAAAAAATTTAAATACATTTTTCTAATTAAGATTAAATATTATATTGCATATTATGGAAGTCGTTATATAATAATCATTATGTATTATCAATAATTAATTCCTCTTCCTTTTTTCAGAAATCGAGCTGCCAATAATCTGTAAGTATCTTTTCACAAATTACATTTTATTAAGTTAATTATAGACAGTTTTATTCAATCGTTGATCGTTTCAATTTTCTATTCAGATAACTACAAGCAGAGCGAGAAATGTCCTGGACCAATATTTTACGACGACTGCAACCTCTGTATATGTCTCGATGACGGTCGAACATCTACATGCACCTCTAAAGCTTGTCCTCCACGTGCCAATGCATTGAATAGTAGGCCTGCTCCACTGCTTCCTCGTAACGGTAATGATGATTTTGTAATTTTTATTATTCATTGTGTTACTTGCTTAGAACTTTTGATCATAATATATATTATTTCACAATTATTAAATTTATTCTGTAGACAGAACTTTTAGGAATGATCATTGTTATGAAATTTTATGTTATCTGCTTCGAGTCACGTTAACTACGACACCTGTGTCTTAGTTTATTTTGCAAATACCTATTACATTCTAAGAAATATCCATCTAATATTTAAATTATTTCATTTGAAGACAGAAATGCAAAAAGAAAGCGAGTCAGTAAAAACAGTAAAAGCTGAACATTACACTTGGCATTTTCTTGACTGCATTACTAATGAAATCAACACTTTCAGATTTCTTTCCTGAAACGAAGGAATGCACCCCTGGAGAGGCATTCATCAATATTTGCAACTCTTGTATCTGCGGACCGGATGGTAATCGTTCTTTATGTACGAAGAAAGCTTGTGAAGAAGTTGAAAAGAAACGTATTGGTGAGTTCCAACCTAGTGTAAAGTATTTTAGTGTTTAATAAAATACTTTAACTTGAAATTAAATTTCTAATCTCAAATACTTTATAACTCAATATGCAACTTGCAGATGATTACGAAGATGGAAAAAAGTGCCCCGCTGAAAAAGAATTCTACAATAGATGTGATAAATGTTTTTGCAATGACGACGGAATTTCTGCTTCATGTTTATGGGTAGAATGCATAGAACCTGAATAGAAAATTACCAAATGATCGAAATTATTATAAGACTTAGTGCGAAGAATAAAATTCAAATGCCACATGTATTATTTTTTGTAATAGAAAAAGTTTATAAAGACAATCACTATCAAATATTTATCAAAAATTTATGCGATAAAATGCTTATAAAAATTTGCATTAACAAAATGTTGCGAAAGTATAATGTACTTATGTAAACAATACTATGATTTATAGAATAAATAATTTCAACTTACTATGACTTTCTAGATACGCATATATATATATATATATACATATATATGG